>SNQJ01S0059824.1:23111-54115 GCA_010110895.2 Picea sitchensis | reverse complement strand
ATAAGATGTTTTTTTTTCATATATATATATATATATTTTCAATATTTAAAAATAAAATAAATTTGTTTTTTTTTAAATTATGTTTTGTTTATATTGTTTTTTTTAATTAAAAATGTTTTTGTTTTTATTTTTAAATTTTTTTATTTATAAAGCTTTTCGGGTATAGGACAATCAATGACAGAGTGTATTGTTAATTCATTTCGTTATGTGAAGTCACCAGTTTGAAACCTAGACTTACCTTGTGTATTGCATATGGGGCATCGTGGGCACTGTTGTTCCAGAGTCTGTACTTAAGGCTTAGAAGTACAATGTCTAGGCATCCGAAAGTGGGTAAAAGGTGTAGAAGAGAGAAACGTCAACCTTCGGCAAAGGAAACTAGGGAAGATTTCTACATTGGCGTTGTCTAGCTTCCAACTGTTCCTGGATAGTTATATCTTGTTCAATGGCTGCCCATGAACATTCAAGTTCGACCCGGTTAGTAGCTGTTTTAAGAATTGTATCGAAAAGGTTTAAGGCAATGTGCGTTTGGTTTGATAATCCGGGTTCGATGTTGGGCTGTGTTGGTACGGGGACAGTCATGGAGGAACAATAAAAGTAGGAAAAAATTCAGAGAGAGGTTAAGTGCTGTCTCAATTTGGTCGTATAAAAGATAATTTACGTTTCGGAAAAGAAACGGAGTGCAAATCAAAGGCTCTTTCCCGTAACTGAATTATATCTTAATAAAATGTATGAGGTGGGAGAAAAACATTTAGTTGTCTATGATGTAAGGCTCCTATCAAGGGGGAATCTCACGTATAAACAGAAGAGGAAAACTGTAAAGAAATAACCCGATGTATGCAGAGAATATGTGTAGAATTCAGAAAGTGTGGACTGGTCTTACACCCGCTGATAGCTGGTACAGAGGAAAAACAGTAAACAATTACAGAAAACCAAAATTCATTCGCTATAGTAGTGGTCGTACTAAATTATAACGAAGCATTCATCAGTTACGAATATGAAATGAAATGAAGTAAGAGATACAAGAAAACGAACTCATAACACAGTCTTGACGGAATTGAGAATCTTCAGATTTGCTTTGTATTAACTCTCAAAATGTAAAAAACTCTGTTACAATCGACACAAAAAGGTCCATCCATTTTCTTTTCTTTTTGTGGTGTATTTATACAATTTTACAAATAAGATAGAATCTCAATAGTCACAATATTTCTGTTATGACAGGGAGGAGAGCAATCGCTCCATTTCTTCTTTTCTGTCTTCACTTGGTGCCAGACATTTGTCCTCGTGTGTGCTCGGTGCAGGTGACACATCTTTTAACCAGCTGAGATAACAACCGCGATGGTTCCGCTTGACAGCTGGCTTCAAAGAAGTAGCATTCTCGGGCTAACTACGACAACCTGTCTTCCATCTGTCCATCCATGATGTCGATGGTGCATAATTGCGCGCTGGGTCTAATCATGCATTTGTCTATTTGGACTATGTCCACCATAGTCACCTATGAAATATCGGCCGAATCTCTCTCCTCTTTTTCCTTCAGATCAAGCGAGATTTTTGCCGCATTCATTTGCATCAACGTCTCAGCATTACCTCCGCTGTCAATGCCTAGCAGATCGCCGTCTATAGAACTAAAGGCCTCTTCTAAGGAATTGGTTATCTTTTTGGCTTGATGCTTGCCTTCGGCGATGTTATGCTCCCATTCCTTTAATAGAATGTTTCCTCTGGTTTGCTCTGAAATGGTGAACCTGAGAGTACTTTCCGAAACCCTGTTGTTTGTGGCTATCACAGCCTCTTGAAAGGCGACCTGAGCTGCTCTGGCTTCCCTTTCTCTAGCAGATAAGTTCTCTGAAACTTGGTTGATTAGCAAACAGTTGTCCCAGATTGCTTCTACCTTGGCGAGCAAATTTTTCTGTGCCGCAGAGACTCTGCTCTGAATCTCGATCGCCTGGGATTTGAACATCCCGATGTTTATCATTCTGTTCTCGGTGATCTCCACCCTAGCTTGTAGTTGTTCAATCAAATCCCTTTGCTAGCTCGCTTGCATCTGACCATCCCGGACCACCAGCTGTGCTTGCTCGAGCTTAGTTTTGAGCAGCTCTATCTCGTTTTTATCGGCCAACCTGGCCTGCTCTATTCCTACGCTTGCTTGGTCTTTAGCAGTCTCTGTTGATGTGGCCAGTCTGGCTTCAAGGGTTCTAATGAGGCAATTTTTTCTTTTAAGTTGGTTTTTTAAGAGCCTGACTGAAAACTGATTCGCCGAGGCATATGCTCCTAGTGTCCCTGCTATTTCAGTAGCGAATTGCTCATTCTTCTTTTCCTTTCCATTAGTTATAACTTTATATTTCTTGGCAGTTGACTCTCCTTTCTAATAGAATTCCCTTTTTACTACTGCCTTTCTCTTCTTATCGAAGAAAAACTCATTCAGAGGGAGTTCTTCTACCCTTATGGGCCTCAACTCTTCATTGAATATCCATCCTGCATCGATATTTCCCTGCTTAGACTGCAAGGGGGTAACTGATGTGATATGTTCTCTGACCTGCTTCGCTGATCTTCCCGGAGTAGCAACCGGACTTTGCTTCTTCGGTAGGTCAGGAGTCTTTATCTCTGCTTCCAGACTCTTAGTTTGCTCCCCCTCGTCCTGGTGTTTTCCTTGATCATGAGTCACATCCTTAGAGCCTTCTGCATCTTTCTGTTTCGCTTCCGATGTACTCGGACCCTCATCTCGCAACACTGCGGGGAGACAACTACGTCGATGTTCCTGGAACTTCAAAACATCGGCTCTTTCCTCAGGTGCCAAGGTTTGTATCCGAGCCAGAATCTCGGCATAGGACCTTGCGCCACGGGAAATGTCATCCGAGGGTGAATTCTCGTGCTCAAATCTCTTGAGCCCGCAACTGACCAAATGATTGCTCACGACCCTTTGTGGATCGTGCTTCTTGTATTCAATGGAGACCAAATTTAGGTCTTCCAGGGCTGCCGCCTCAACTTTGGCATGCCCGAAATCTAATAAAGAATAAGAATTCAAATGAACAGGAAAAGACGGCCATACCTTCTTCGAGTACCCTTTAATTTCTTTGCTTACACCACCAATTACTGTTTGCCTAGCGACCTCATGACAAGCCAACTTGTCGGGAATGAACAATGGCAACGCATGCAGAGGGACCGAAGCCCCGAAAACTCGGAGGTATGAAAATTTTGCTTCCACATACCAGTCTGCTATGCTGCTCATATTCGTTACTATGCTTTCCGATATCCAGGGTGGCGGGTGACCAAAAATGGTGACATGCAGGGGCACCATCACCCAGTTAAAGATTTCATACACAAAATTTTCTGCTTTGTTTTCCCATAACTTTGCATGATAAACGTGTATGGGCTCGTCTTCTGCTGTAGTCCAACTCCAGCTCATTAAGGGAAACAATGTCAAAAAACAAACGACGTCCATAATATATGCAGACATGAAGAATGAAGGCGCCTTTCCGTTCTCTTTCTGTGCCCGATACTCTGCGACCCGGCTGGTCAAGCTATCGGACAACATTTTTGCCCAGTTGAAAGAACTGCCTTCGGCGACCCGAAACATTAGAGGCACCCATGGAAGATAAAAATGCCAGGTGTCCTGTTTCCCGTATAGCCTACATGTCATCATGGCTACATATTTGTACTGAGGTTCTAAAGAAGCGATTGAATATACGCCGTGGGTATCAGCTCTCAACTTCGCGGTGTTCGAAACCCAATCCTTTATTAAACTGGACATGGTTTTATCATACTATACGCATTCCTTCTCCTTGAACTCGTCCAAGAATTCAATGCCATATGTGTAGTCAGACGTCGTGGGCAGCTTATACATGGCTTGCATATGTTTCGGCCTGAAAGTCCCGATGGTGACTTTCTGCTCGTTCATGATGGTTTTGGTCGGTATGTCCACATGGTCCAATGCCCATCGGACCATGTCATAATATGGAAGCAGTCGTGGCCTGGCTGCTACTCTGTGCATTCCGGATTGGATGACTATTTTGTACTTGGTGGTTATATCATCTTTTTCGTTGTCGCTGGAGTCGTCGGAATAGTCCACCAACTCTGCCTGTAGAACATCCGAAACGAATGACTAATTCGGGACCGAATCGATTCTTCGAGGTGAAGTATCAACGACATTGTCTGAGCCTTGTCCCGAAACCTCAACATTTGCCTTTGATGCTTTTCGCGGAGCCATGGCTGGAGATTGCGTTTTGGCTCTTCTGGGATAGAAATGCGTATACATACAGAAGTCAGCTGCTCAGAGATAATGCGCTCTGCGTAATATGAAATGCATTTTTTATAATGAACCACAACTCTTATATATATTTGAAAACTCAGTACTTTTCAGAACAGGTCTGTCAAATCATATTTAGAAATAAATTTTGCCATAAAAATCTGATCTTATATTTATCGATTTACCCTATTTCCTCATTAATGTCATAAATTTTGGCGGTTTTAAAAGTCAGTTGGCATATAGAAAGAATAAGGCTACCTCGTGAATCGTGCAAGCGTCAAAACATGGGATATGTCTTAATTTAGCTTAATTAATCCGATTTTACCTACGTTAATCAATATTTCGGTACTCGTTATATCGGGGATTTTATTTTAACACTTTGAATCTCTAACACCCGAGACTGCGAATATCTATTTTGGTTAATAAAAGGTAATCGTGATTTCACGAGTCGGGGTTTAGAAGGTGTAACTTTCAAAAAGGACAACGCCGAGAGGCGAAATGCTGAGAGAATCTCTTACCATGGTTTAGCTTTTACCTTTAACCTCGACATGGGTTACTTAAATAAGGACCTCGTGTTCTCGGCTATCAGGGCTATGACAATAAATTTTTGGGTTTGGCGAACGCCGCGACGCGAAACCCCGACGACGTTTAATCATGGGTTAGGGAAAAATTTACCCTCGTCACTGTCTTGAGTGAAAGATTAAAATGATTTCGCTGTTTCGTGGCTCGGGACATGTGAATTTCATGACTTATAGTATCCGGCATACGAGATCCTGAAGTAGAACAAAAGAGGAAACATTTTTACGAAAGGTAGGACTCGTTTTGAGAGTATGATAATCATCGCTGCTCGCATGATAAAGCTTTAGAGATCTCGATATCTCAGAGGGAAAATATGAAAATCATCTTTAGACTTCAAGCATTAAAAATGAAATTTGTGACTGGCTAGAAAAACAAGGGTGGCTCCAACATAGGCTCCAACTAGGGATCCCGCCTTCCTGCGAGGCGGGAAGAACAGTAGACCACGTGCCAATATTGGGTAAATGGATTCAATAGCTCGATCAGGCGAAAAGGTTCCTGGGACCAGGGCATCGAAGGGGGAAAGATATTTCGTTCTTTACCTGGAAAGATTTTTCAAAATCAGATACTCTTTTTAAACTTAGCTATAGTCCCTTTCACTACTTTCCCTTTCCCGCTACTAATTTCAGGTCTGGTTTAAGACAGTCGAAACAGTTATAGGAGACCCAACAGATCTTGCGGCTATCAACTTGCATCAAAAGAATAAGATCATATGTTTTTAATTGGGAAGTCCCCTCCGAATTTGGGATGTGGATTAGGTTTTAAAAAGCATTGGTTACCAGAGTAGAGTGATATTTATGTATAACAACCTTACAAATATCTCAGATATTGCTTCACTGCCAGCGAGCCTGTTCACCTATTTATGCCGATTTATTTCTGACACCGACTTTCAGTTTACTCCTCCTGCTTGTTTCGTATGCAGCTGGAATCCTGTAAAAGGCAAATATGAATCTTATCCGAAATGTGTCGAAATTTCATGAACCAAAATAAAAATAAAAATCAAAAAGCAATGTTTAAATGAAAATACATATATGTACACAAAATATAAATAATAAAATTTATTTATTTATTTATTTTATTTATTTTTTTGAATCTGGCGATTGTTACGTCATGTAACGCTTCAGATACCGCCCGTTGACAGGGGCGTTGATCACTTCTCCGTCTAAATTTTCCAGTAGGAAAGAATTTTTTCCTTCCAGAGCCAAGACCATGAACGGTCCATACCAGAGGTGGTCAAATTTACCATGTTTTGCTACTTCTTCCTTCCTTGCATCCCATCTTAACACTAAATCACCTGGGAGGAATTCTCTGTCCTTTTCTTTGCGTTCTAACAATGCCTTCATGTCATCTTGGTACTACTGCATCTTTTCATCAACTTCGACTCTATGTTGTTGAATCTCAATCAGCTGATTAATTCTCCTGGTTACATGATTGGGTTCTTCATTTTGATCTTTCCATAACTTCATCACTGGTAGTGCTAGGTTTATAGGTAGAACAACATCTGTCCCATAGAACATTTGAAAAGTCGAAATGCCAATAGACCTTTTAGTGCTTATGCGGTTTGCCTACAATGCGTATTTTAGGTGTACCTGCCAAGATCTTTTTATTTTCATCCAATACTTTCTGAATTATATTTACCAGGCTCTTGTTAGAAGACTCGGCCAATCCGTTCCCCTGGGGGTAATATGCTGTGGAATGGCCAAGAACAATGTTATACTTTTGACAGAAGCTGATCATAGCCATAGATTTAAAGGCCTGGTCATTGTCAGTAACTATCTTTCAGGGACAACCGAATCTTGACAAAATATTGTCTTCTAAGAAATCGATTACCACTGAGTCTGTTTCCCTTTTGGTTGGAATGGCTTCCACCCACTTAGTAAAATAATCTGTAGCTGTTAAGATCCACTTGCATTGAGCACTGGAATGGGGATTAATCTCGCCTATGAAGTCTAGACCCCATTGCTGAAATGGGGCTTCAACTTTGACTAGAACTAGAGGTAGTGCCGGGAGCTTCTGTTTACCTGTGAATAATTGACAAGGGTTGCAGGAACGCACTTTGGCATTGACATCCGAAAATATTTTTGGCCAGTAGTACCCAGCCCTCAAGATCTTGTAAGCTGTATCTCTCCATGCGTGATGCCCCCCACAGACTCCCTCATGAAATTTGTCTATAACCCGCTGAGTTTCCGATTCGACTAAACAGACTAACAGGAAACCGAGTGGATATTTCCAATATAGTTGACTTTCGACGATATAATATTTAACTACATGGAGTTTTAAAGTTCTGGCTTTGGATGTTGATAGCTCATTTGGGCATTTTAGAGTTAGCAGGTATGACACTATGTCTATGTACCAACCCGATGATAAGAACTTCTCTTCGATCTTGTTTGGACTTGTTTCCTCATTCAACTCGTTTAGGTCCGTGTCTTCATCACCTTCCTGCAGGCAATTGATATCTAGGGATCTGAAATTCGACTCAGCTAAGAGTTTGGCCAGGCCTTGCCCTTTTATCAATTTGGTCGGTTTGACTTCCAGATCAAATTATTGGATTTTGGCGAGCCATCGCCCTCTTTTTCCGTCGCTGTCTGGCTGTACCAATATATCTTTCACAGAACTCGTAGGCACGTACGCGATTATCTTTGAATGTAGTACATAAGTTTTGAATGCCTTTAATGCTTTTACCATTGCATACGCCTTTGTTTTTATTATGTCATACCTCAGTTCTGCGTCTCTAAGGCTCTTGCTAAAAAACGCGATTGGTTGTTCGAATCCTTCTTCATTCTTTTGTAGGAGCACCGCGGCGATAGTATGTTCAGAGGAAAATGAGAAGATAAGAAAATCTTTCAGATAGTCTGGGCTCGCTAACACAGGTGCCTCGCTTATGACTTTTTTTTATATGTGCGAATGATGCTCTGGCCTCGGTCGTCCAATTTACTCCGCTGTCCTTTTTCAACATACCTGTGATCAATTTTACGATCTCAGTGAAATTCGGGATAAACCTTCGTAAAAAATTTATTCTCCCTAAGAAAGATTGAATCTCTTTTACATTTCTGGGAATATTTATAGTATCTGTTGCTTCAATCCTCTTAGGATCAATCCTGATTCCATCCCTAGATACGATATGGCCCAAAAGCTTACCTTCCCGCATGGTGAAATGTGATTTCTTTGGGTTTAAAGATAGACCACACCTGCAGCATTTTTCGAAAGTCTGTTTAAGATGCATAAAGTGTTATTCATCGGTTTTAGAGAAAACCGTCAAAACGTCGAGGTAAATGACTACGAACTTGTCTCTTTCTCCTATGAAAGCGATGTCCATAGCACGCTGGAATGTGGCCCCTGCATTCATCAAACCAAAAGGCATTTTGTCATACATGAATGTACCCCATGGTGTGGTGAAAGCAGTTTTTTCCCTGTCCTGTTCATTCATGGCGATTTGATTATAACCAGAGAACCCATCTATCATAGACATTCGGTTTTCTCCGACTACTTTTTCTAACACATGGTCCATTTTGGGCAGCGGATAATTGTCTTTGAGAGATGACTTATTAAGATTCCTGAAATCCACACACAATCTGATTTCCCCGCTCTTTTTCGTGACCGGGACAAGGTTTGCTACCCAGTCCGAATATCTCAGAGGTACGATTATTTTCGCATCTAAAAGTTTCTTAACTACTTTTTCGATCACAGGCAACAAAAAGGGATTGATCTGTCTAAGATTTTTCCTAAAAGGTTTGACCCCAGACTTCAAAGGTATCTTGTGATCAATTACGAAAGTATCATATGTTCTTAACTCATCATAAGACTAGGAAAAAACATCCTTATACTGTCTGAGTAGGTCTTTATACTTACTTTTCATTTCGAGAGGAAGGAACTTGGATATCTTTACTATCCTGGATTCTTTTTCAGTTCCTAAATCACAGTCCTCCACTTCTTCTGGTTGGGGTTGTAAAGTGGATTTTACAGGTACATCGTTCTGATCAAAAAGTCTGTCTAAAGGAATCAATCCTTTCGAAATTTGGTTGTTTTTAAGGACCAACATACGATGATCCGCAATTTTTTCTCGAAAGGCTTCAGGATCTTCCCCTTCTTGCATGATCCATATTGGGTCATTTTGATTTTCTTGGTCTGCATGAGTTTCGGAGAATTCACCCACTGCTGCAAGAAATTTCTTAATTTGTTTGTCATCCTCGAAGACCTGCCAGTGTCGGATATTGTCTAGTAAAGAGGGTTTGTATCTGATTTCAATGTGATACTTCAATTTGAAAGTCGTGGGAGGAGAGAAGGTTGAGGCTGCTTTTGCCAATGCATCAGCATGCAAATTCTCTGCGCGAGGGATAAAGTGGACATTTACGGATGAGAAAAAGTTTTCCATGAGATCCCAAGCACAATTTCTGTATGTTCTTAATCTAGGATGCTTGGCTAGGTACTGTCGGTTTATTTGTTTGACTATTAAATCTGCATCACCATATACCTCTAAGTTGTTTATATTTAGATTCTTGGTAGCCTCAAATCCTAAGACCAATGCTTCATATTCGCATACGTTGTTAGTGTAATCTACATCCCACTGCAGTCGGTAGGAAAAAGGAACAACGAACTTACTTCCAGGAGCCACTAAAAGCACTCCTGCACCCGCCCCTTCAGAAGATGAAGCACCATCAAAATACATTTTCCAGACACCGGTGTTACACAGATCCTCTGTCATGTAACTTGAATCCTCTCACTCTATATCATTTTCCTCTGGACAACCATCTAAACCATCATCAAAAGACAAGATACAATTTCCCAGATCTTGGTCCGCAATGTAAATAGGGAAATTGTTTGGGTTTTGAGGGTCACTCACTGTATATGCTAATCTCGTTTCTTTGTACAACCGAGTGAACTAACCACCGAACACATGAATTGTGGCAAACTTCATTTCCAATTGAAGAGAACCCCCCAACTTGGCTCCCCATGACCTAGATAATAGAAAGCCATACTTAGGGGGAATATCTGCGATAACCACATCCATCAGGATACTCTTAACCAGGACCTGCGCCAGGGTAACTACCAGATATTTTATCATCCCCATACACTTAACCCTTCTTGAGTCAAAATAGTACATATTTCCATAAGGTCTGGTGATCTGGAGACCCAACTTGTCCATAATAATCTTAGGCATAACATTATGGGAGGCTCCGGAGTCTAACATGCAATTATGTAGCAATTGATCATACACATTCAAAGTGATATAAAAGGGAGCAATGGTGTCTTTGGCCCCTTCAAAATGGGGACCAAAGGTGATGTTAGGTTTGTCATCTTCGAGGTTTAAAACATCAGACTGGCTTTCTATCTCAGAGACACCCATCGCTTTGGTAACCTGTTTCTCATAAACGAGGTTTTTTGCTAATTCTACCAAAGGGATTGTTATCTTAATTTTATTTATCTCATTTTCAAAACTGAAAGCTCCGCTCACCTTGTCTGTTTCTTTAGTTGAGACTTCCAAATCCTTCCTTTCCGACTTATTCATCTGGATCGCTTTATCACTCGTGGTCCTGGTTGAAGACGTAATTTTATTTTCCGTTTCGGTTCCTTGTGCTTGGGTTTCAACTTTTTCCACTTCAGACTCTTGTGTGCTTACTACTTTAGTTTTGTTGTTGGGTAATAAGGTCTCTTCCGGAGGAGGCTCATAAGCTTGACCTCTTTGGAGGATTTTCTTGGGTTGAGTTGTTGAGGTGGGCTTACTCTTAGATCTTAAGTTGTACTTTGGTTGAAACTCAACCATTATCATCTCAGTTTCTGGTTGAGATTCACAGAGATCAGTGTGATCACCTTCTTCACCCTTATTCAATGGTCGTGGTGTGTTTAGATATTTTTCATAGTCTTCTCGAGTCATATATGGTTGAGTGCAGTCATCACCAAAGTTCGTGAAATCATTATCCGAATCTCCGAAGTCTTGAAAATCATTCGCTCCTATAAAATTTTCATTCTTTAAGGGAGCTTGTATTTTTTTATCTTCATTTTTTATTTGGCTTTGTTGGTTCGGGGGGTTGGGGTTCCTCTTGAAATCCTTTTTGGGGAAAGAGTCAGCTTTGGCCTGTTCGAGCTCCATCCTGGATATTTTATTTGAAAGTTCTTTAATTACTCTGGCCATATCGTCTACCCTATCATCTGCGGATCTATTAGACCCTAACGGACCTTCTTGTTCTCTAAAGCATTTGGTCTCTCGGTTTGTTGTTTCTAATTTAGATTTAAGCTTACCCGAAGCCATCATATTAGACTCTATTTCTACCGCATCGTCCTGCATTCGGTTTAGGGTGGCTCCCCTTCTTTCTCGCAAAAGGAGTGCAAAATCTGGTTCGAAAGCTCCGGCGAAAGTTACTTTGGCCGCGGGATGGGACGGTTTAACCTCGGCTGGGATCTTATTATACAGTTTGTTGAATCTTTGAATAAATTCCATGACTGTTTCTGAATTCTTTTTTCTCAAAGACCCAAATTCGGTTAAATAATATAGATGGTCTTTTCTCTCGCCCCATTGTCTGAGGAAAGCATCTTCCAAAGCGTCATAAGACAAGATAGATGCTGCAGGTAGGCTCCGAAACCAAGTTTGGACCTGGCCTTCGAAGGTTTGGACAAGAAGTCTCGAATATACGTCCTCATGTTCGATACCCAGGATATCGACGAATTGATCGAAGAAATTAATATGTTCGGCTGCGGTCAGATCCCCTTCCTCGGTGAACTTCGGTAAAAATTTTATGTAATTTTCAGGAAGGTCGTTTAGAGGGACGTGCAATACTAAGGGAGCATATCTGGCTGCAACTTTCGCAAAAACTCTGGGAGGGGGGGTAGGCCCTTGGCCTCCAGCTCCTCCTAGAGGGGCTCCTCCCCCTCCTCCTCCGATAAATCCTCCACCTCCTCCTACAAACCCTCCACCTCCTCCTCTGGAAGATGCCATCGTTATTTGTGGAAAGTTATAAAGGGGGTTTTGGAAAATTAAAAGTGACTCTTTTTTTCTTCGCGAAGAGGAAAATCCGAAGAGGAAAGATAAGGAACGCGAGGACTCGGTTCCTCGGATTTGCAAGAGACGAGATCAGGAGAACCGACGGGTGTGGAAACCGAGTGTGTAACACACCCTTCAGAATTTGGTGAAGTTGGGAAATTCAACTGAAGGAAAGATGGCATGTCAAAAGCCGACGAAATTTCAAGAGGGCCCTTTCCTTTGTGTACTAAGGGGATTGTTGGATGAATCTCACTCCTAACTTCATAGCAGTTTGGCGTTGAAACTTTAGTATCAAAGAGAGAACTGAGCAAAGTTGAGGGTTCAGAAGAACTCTTAGTCTTTAGTGGTGGGGTTTTAAGTTTGTAAACTACAACAGTTGGCTAAGAGAGTCTCTCGCCTTTAGAATCTTTTCAGGATCGGTAATGGGCGTAATTTGCTTACCATCCGGGTTTTTTCTGGTATTCCTTCGACCGAATGCCAATTTATTATTTGTGGAGTCGCCAAGTGAAAGATTAGAAAGCCTTAAAAGGTGTGTACTCTTTGTTCACTATCAAAGGGTAACACTTTCAATGAAAAACAAATGTGATTTTCCCAGGGAAAAATATTTCGTAACTTCAGTCCCCGACAACGACGCCAGAAAGATGTTGTTCTAGAGTCTGTACTTAAGGCTTAGAAGTATAGTGTCTAGGCATCTGAAAGTGGGTAAAAGGTGTAGAAGAGAGAAACATCAACCATCGGCAAAGGAAACTAGGGAAGATTTCTACGTTGGCGTTGTCTAACTTCCAACTGTTCCTGGATAGTTATATCTTGTTCAATGGCTGCCCATGAACGTTCAAGTTCGAACCGGTTAGTAGCTATTTTAAGAATAGTATCGAAAAGGTTTAAGGCAATGTGCGTTTGGTTTGATAATCCAGGTTCGATGTTGGGCTGAGTTGGTACGGGGACAGTCATGGAGGAACAATAAAAGTAGGAAAAATTTCAGAGAGAGGTTAAGTGTTGTCTCAATTTGGTCGTATAAAAGAGAATTTACATTTTGGAAAAGAAACGGAGTGCAAATAAAAGGCACTTTCCCGTAACTGAATTATATCTTAATAAAATGTATGAGGTGGGAGAAAAACATTTAGTTGTCTATGATGTAAGGCTCCTATGAAGGGGGAATCTCATGTATCAACATAAGAGGAAAACTGTAAAGAAATAACTCGATGTATGCAGAGAATATGTGTAGAATTATGAAAGTGTGGACTGGTTTTACACCCGTTGATAGCTGGTACAGAGGAAAAACAGTGAACAATTACAGAAAACCAAAATTCATTCGCTATAGTAGTGGTTGTACTAAATTATAACGAAGCATTCATCAGTTAAGAATATGAAATGAAATGAAGTAAGAGATACAAGAAAATGAACTCATAACACAGTCTTGACGGAATTGAGAATCTTCAGATTTGCTTTGTATTAACTCTCAAATTGTAAAAAACTCTGTTACAATCGACACAAAAAGGTCCATCCATTTTATTTTCTTTCTATGGTGTATTTATACAATTTTAGAAATAAGATAGAATCACAATAGTCACAATATTTCGGTTATGACAAGGAGGAGAGTAATCGCTCCATTTATTCTTTTCTGTCTTCACTTGGTGCCAGACATTTGTCCTCACGCGTGCTCGATGTAGGTGACAGATCTTTCAACCAGCTGAGATATCAGCCACGATGGTTCCGCTTGACAGCTGACTTCAAATAAGTAACATTCGCGGGCTAACTGTGACAGCATGTCTTCCATCTGTCCGTCCATGATGTCGATGGCGCATAATTGCGCGCTGGGTCTACTCATGCATTTGTCTATTTGGACTATGTCCACCATAGTCACCTGGGAAATATCGACCGAATCTCTCTCCTCCTTTTCCTTCAGATCAAGCGATATTTTTGCCACATTCATTTGCATCAACGTCTCATCATTACCTCCACTGTCAATGCCTAGCATATCGTCGTCTATAGAACTAAAGGCCTCTTCTAAGGAATTGGTTATTTTTTTGGCTTGCTGCTTGCCTTCGGCGATGCTATGCTCCCATTCCTTTAATAGAATGTTTCCTCTGGTTTGCTCTGAAATGGTGAACCTGGGAGTACTTTCTGAAACCCTGTTGTTTGTGGCTATCACAGCCTCTTGGAAGGCGATCAGAGCTACTCCGACTTCCCTTTCTCTAGCAGATAAGTTCTCTGAAACCTGGTTGAATAGCAAACAGTTGTCCTGGATCGCTTCTACCTTGGCGAGCAAATTTCGCTGTGCCGTAGAGACTCTTCTCCGCATCTCGATCGCCTAGGATTTGAACATCCTGATGTTTATCATTCTGTTCTCGGTGATCTCCACCCTAGCTTGTAGTTGTTCGATCAAATCCCTTTGCTGGATCGCTTGCATCTGACCATCTCGGACCACCAGTTGTGCTTGGTCGAGCTTAGTTTTGAGAAGCTCTATCTCCTTTTTATCGGCCAACCTGGCCTTCTCTATTCCTACGCTCGCCTGGTCTTTAGCAGTCTTTGTTGCTGTGGCCAATCTGGCTTCAAGTGTCCTAATGAGGCGATGTTTTCTTTTAATTTGGTTTTTTAAGAGCCCGACTGAAAACTGATTCGCCGAGGCATATGATCCTAGTGTCCCTGCTATTTCAGTAGTGAATTGCTCATTGTTCTTGTCGTTTCCATCAGTTATAACTTTATATTTCTTGGCAGTTGACTCTCCTTCCTGATAGAATTCCCTTTTTACTACTGCCTTTCTCTTCTTATCGAAGAAAAACTCATTCGAAGGGAGTTCTTCTACCCTTATGGGCCTCAAATCTTCATTGAATATCCATCTTGCATCGATATTTCCCTGCGTAGAATGCAAGGGGGTAACTGATGTGATAGGTTCTCCGACCTGCTTCGCTGATTTTCCCGGAGTAGTAACCGGACTTTACTTCTTCGGTGGGTCAAGAGTCTTTATCTCTGCTTCCAGACTCTTAGTTTGCTCCCCCTCGTCTTGGTGTTTTCCTTTATCGGGAGTCGCATCCTTAGAGCCTTCGGCATCTTTCTGTTTTGCTTCCGACATACTCAGACCCTCACCTCGCAACACTGCGGGGAGACAACTACGTCGATGTTCCTGGAACTTCAAAACATCGGCTCTTTCCTCGGGTGCCATGGTTTGTATCCGAGCAAAAATCTCGGCATAGGACCTTGCGCCTCGGAAAATGTCATCCGAGGGTGAATTCTCATGCTCAAATATCTTGAGCCTGCAACTGGCCAAATGATTTCTCACGACCCTTTGTGGATCGTGCTTCTTGTATTCAATGGAGACCAAATTTATGTTTTCCAGGGCTGCTTCCTCGGCTTTGGCATGCCCGAAATGTAATAAAGAATAAGAATTCAAATGAATAGGAAAAGATGGCCATACCTTCTTCGAGTACCCCTTAAGTTCTTTGCTTACACCACCAATTACTGTTTGCCTAGCGACCTCACGACAAGCCAACTTGTCGGAAATGAACAATGGCAACACATGCGGAGGGACCGAAGCCCCGAAAACTCGGAGGTATGAAAATTCTGCTTCCACATACCAGTCTGCTATGCTGCTCAGATTCATTACTATGTTGTCCAAGATCTGGGGTGGCGGGTGACTAAAAATTGTGACATGCAGGGGCACCATCACCCAGTTAAAGATTTCATACACAAAATTTTCCGCTTTATTTTCCCATAACTTTGCATGATAAATGTGTATGGGCTGGTCTTCTGCTGGAGTCCAAATCCATCTCATTAAGGGAAACAGTGTCAAAAAACAAACGATGTCCATAATATATGCAGACATGAAGAATGAAGACGCCTTTCCGTTCTCTTTTTGTGCCTGATACTCTGCAACCCGGCTGGTCAAGCTATCGGACAACATTTTTGCCCAGTTGAAAGAACTGCCTTCGGCGACCCGAAACATTAGAGGCACCCATGGAAGATAAAAATGCCAGGTGTCCTCTTTCCCGTATAGCCTACATTTCATCATGGCTACATATTTGTACTGAGGTTCTAAAGAAGCGATTGAATATACGCTGTGGGTATCAGCTCTGAACTTCGTGGTGTTCAAAACCCAATCCTTTATTAAACTGGACATGGTTTTATCATACTGTATGCATTCCTTCTCCTTGAACTCGTCCAAGAATTCAACGCCATATGTGTAGTCGGACATCGTGGGCAAATTATACATGGCTTGAAGATGTTCTGGCCTGAAAGTCCCGATGGTGACTTTCTACTCGTTCATGATGGTTCTGGTCGGTATGTCCACATGGTCCAATGCCCATCAGACCATGTCATAATATGGAAGCAGTCATGGCCTGGCTGCTACTCTGTGCATTCCAGATTGGATGACTATTTTGTACTTGGTGGTTATATCATCTTTTTCGTTGTCGCTGGAGTCGTCGGAATAGTCCACCAACTCTGCCTGTAGAACATCCGAAACGAATGACCAATTCGGGACCAAATCGATACTTCGAGGCGAAGTATCAGCGACATTGTCTGAGCCTTGTCCCAAAACCTCAACATTTGCCTCTGATGCTTTTCACGGAGCCATGGCTGGAGATTGAGTTTTGGCTCTTCTACGATAGAAATGCGTATACATACAGAAGTCAGCTGCTCAGAGATAATGCGTTCTGCAAAATATGAAATTCATTTGTTTTTTGTTTTTTTTATGTCTAGAGGAATCAACAACTAGTTGGGCACGTGGTCGTGTTACACGTGGCCGTGTTATCAAACTGCTATCACTATAACCTCCAGGTGTGCCCAGAAGGCCCCATACGCGACACACATTGTAAGTCGGGGGGAGTTGAACTCGAAACCTAATATGAAATGCATTTGGTATAATGAACCATAGCTCTTATATATATTTGAAAACTCGGTACTTTTCAGAACAAGTCCGTCAAATCATATTTAAAAATAAAATTTTCCATAAAAATCTGATCTTATATTTATCGATTTACCCTATTTCCTCATTAATGTCATAAATTTTGGCGGTTTTAAAAGTCAGTTGGTGTATAGAAAGAATAAGGCTACCTCGTGAATCGTGCAAGCATCGAAACGCGGGATATGTCTTAATTTAGCTTAATTAATCCAGTTTTACCAACGTTAATCAATATTTCGGTACTCGTTGTATCGTGGATTTTATTTTAACACTTTGAATCTATAACACCCGAGACTGCGAAGATCGATTTTGTTTAATAAAAGGTAATCGTGATTTGGGGCTCGATTAATTTTATAATTATTATATTCGCCATATCGCGACTCGGAGCTTCGAAGATAAGTTTCTGGGAGATTTACATGCCGAGTTGCGAAACCGCGAGATCACGATAACATGACTTAATTAAATAGGAAGATAACCTTGGATTGAGTGATTAGTTAATTACGTTATAACCGCATCGTGATTTCACGAGTCAGGGTTTAGACGGTGTAACTTTCGAAAAGGACAACGCCGAGTGGGGAAATGCCGAGAGAATATCTTACCACGGTTTAGCTTTTTGACTTTAACCTTGACATGGGTTACTTAAATAAGGACCTCGTGTTCTCGGCTATCGGGGCTATGACAATAACTTTTTGGGTTTTGTGAACGTCGAGGCGCGAAACCCCGATGACGTTTAATCATGGGTTAGGGAAAAATTTACCCTCGTTACTGTCTTGAGTGAAAGATTAAAACAATTTCGCTGTTTTGTGGCTCGAGACATGTGAATTTCATGACTTATAGTATCCGGACTACGAGATCCCGAAGTAGAACAAAAGAGGAAACATTTTTACGAAAGGTCGGACTCGTTTCGAGAGTATGATAATCATCGCTTCTCGCGTGATAAAGCTTCAGAGATCTCGATATCTCAGAGGGAAAATATGAAAACCATCTTTAGACTTCAAGCATTAAAAATGAAATTTGTGACGGGCTAGAAAAACAAGGGCGGCTCCAACATAGGCTCCAACTAGGGATCTCGCCTTCCTGCGAGGTGGGAAGAATAGTAGACCACGTGCCAATATTGGGTAAATGGAGTCAATAGATCGATCAAGCGAAAAGGTTCCTGGGAACATGGCATCGAAGGGGGAAAGAGATTTTGTTCTTTACCTGGAAAGCTTTTTCAAAATCAGATACTCTTTTTAAACTTAGCTATAGTCCCTTTCACTACTTTCCCTTTCCCGCTACTAATTTCAGGTCTGCTTTAAGATAATCGAAACAGTTCTAGGAGACCCAACAGATCTTGCGGCTATCAACTTGCATCAAAATAATAAGATCATATGTTTTTAATTGGGAAGTCCCGTCTGAATTTGGGATATGGATCAGGTTTTAAAAAGAATTGGTTACCAGAGTAGAGTGATATTCATGTATAATAGCCTTACAGATATCTCAGATATTTCTTCACTTCCAGCGAGCTTGTTCAGTACCCCGGTGAAGTTATCTAGCCCTTTTAACTGAATTTCCTTTCACCACTTCATAATAGATTTATGCATTTAAATGCTGAGACGAGGGCAATCATTTCTGAATTTCCTTTCATCGTCTCTTGGACTAGGTGGGGGCAATCATTTCTGAATTTTCTTTCACCACCTGTCTTGTAATTTTCTTTTTAGAGCGCGAAGATGGGGGCAATCAGTTTGTATCAGGGATGATATCTTTGTAATATTTTGCATTATAGGTCTGTCAACTTACTTTGATTACTCGGTACCAACCCTCCCTTCACCTTCACAACATTTTCGTTCTTAGGGAGAAAAATGAAAATAACTTTTTAAGGGAATTCTATTTGAGCAAGCTTCAATCCTCCGATCCCGATGAAAAACCTAGGAAAGTTAGGATCACTCTAAACGTTCCTTCGCTTAGCAGGGGATCGAGTAGTTGTGAAGACTCGCTTTCTTTCCACAATCTGCTTTGAAGCTCACGAGATTGAAACGAAAAATTTTTACCCCTTCGTATATGAAACGGAAAGGTGGTGACATTTTAAAAGGTAAACCCGAAGATAAAAAGGATGCCAGGTAGTGACTTACCGACTGAAAATACAGAGGTCGAATAATTCAAAACTGACTCTTGTAGATATTTTCGGGGATATTTTACTTTGACTGATTGTTTTTAGATTGGGTGAATCGTTTAGATTATCTTAATTTTTTCAAAGATTATTAAACCAAGAAACAACTCTATTATTTATCAGTGCAGCTGATGTTGCAGTTTGAATGGCGTTACCTCGGTTTTCTTTAACAGTCCTTTATAACATGTATTTTGAGCAATCTTATCTTTGCCTTTTCATTTTACTTTCTTTGCGCAATATGAAATTACTTTAGCTATCACCTGTTTATGCCGATTTATTTCTGACACCGACTTTCAGTTTACTCCTCCTGCTTGTTTCGTATGCAGCTGGAATCCTGTAAAAGGAAAATACAAATCTTATCCGAAATGTGTCAAAAGTTCATGAACGAAAAAAAAGAAAATCAAAAAACAATGTTTAAATGAAAATACATATATGTACACAAAATATATATAATAAAATTTATTTATTTATTTATTTATTTTGAATCTGGTGACTGTTACGTCATGTAATGCTTCAGATACCACCCGTTGACAGGGGCGTTGAGGACTTCTCTGTCTAAATTTTCCAGTAGGAAAGAATTTTTCCTTCCAAAGCCGAGACCTTGAACGGTCCATACCAGAGGTGGTCAAATTTACCATGTTTTGCTGCTTCTTCCTTCCTTGCATCCCATATTAACACTAAATCACCTGGAAGGAATTCTCTGTCCTTTTCTTTGTGGTCAAACAATGCCTTCATGTCATCTTGGTACTTCTGCATCTTTTCATCAACTTCGACTCTATGCTGTTGAACCTCAATCAGCTGATTAATTCTCCTGGTTACATGATTGGGTTCTTCATTTTGATCTTTCCATAACTTCATCACTGGTAGTGCTAGGTTTATAGGTAGAACAACATCTGTCCCATAGACCATTTGAAAAGGCGAAATGCCGATAGACCTTTTAGTGCTTATGCGGTTTGCCTACAATGCGTATTTTAGGTGTACGTGCCAAGATCTTTTATTTTCATCTAATACTTTCTTAATTATATTTACCAGGTTCTTGTTAGAAGACTCGGCCAATCCGTTCCCCTGGGGGTAATATGCTGTGGAATGGCCAAGAACGATGTTATACTTTTGAAAGAAGCTGATCATAGCCATAGATTTAAAGGCCTGGGCATTGTCAGTAACTATATTTCGGGGACAACCGAATCTTGACAAAGTATTGTCTTCTAAAAAATCGATTACCACCGAGTTTGTTTCCCTTTTGGTTGGAATGACTTCCACCCACTTAGTAAAATAATCTGTAGCTGTTAAGATCCACTTGTGTTGAGCACTGGAATGGGGATTAATATCGCCTATGAAGTCTAGACCCCATTGTTGAAATGGGGCTTCAGCTTTGACTGGAACTAGAGGTAGTGTCGGGGGCTTCTGTTTACTTGCGAATAGTTGACAAGGGTTGCAGGCATGCACTTTGGCATTGACGTTCGAAAAGAGTTTTGGCCAGTAGTAGCCAGCCCTCAAGATCTTGTAAGCTGTAGCTCTCCATGTGTGATGCCCCCCATAGACTCCCTCATGAAATTTGTCTATAACCCGCTGAGTTTCCGATTTGACTAAACAGACTAACATGAAACTGAGTGGATCTTTCCAATATAGCTGACTTTTGGCGATACAATATTTAACTGCATGGAGTTTTAAAGTTCTGGCTTTGGATGTTGATAGCTCATTTGGGCATTTTAGAGTTAGCAGGTATGACACTATGTCTCTGTACCAGCCCGATGATAAGAACTTCTCTTCGATCTTGTTTGAACTTGTTTCCTCATTCATCTCGTTTAGGTCTGTGTCTTCGTCTCCTTCCTGTAGGCAATTGATATCTAGGGCTCTGAAATTCGACTCAGCTAAGAGTTTGGCTAGGCCTTGCCGTTTTATCAATTTGGTCAGTTTGACTTCCAAATCAAATTCTTGGATTTTAGCGAACCATCGCCCTCTTTTTCCATCGCTGTCTAGCTGTACCAATATATCTTTCACAGAAATGGTAGGCACATACGCGATTATCTTTGAATGTAGTACATAAGTTCTGAATGCCTTTAATGCTTTTACCATTGCGTACGCCTGTTTTTCTATTATGTCATACTTCAGTTCTGCGTCTCTAAGGCTCTTGCTAAAAAATGCGATTGGTTGTTCGAATCCTTCTTCATTCTTTTGTAGGAGCACTGCGGCGATAGTAAGTTCAGAGGAAAATGAGAAGATAATTAAATCTTTCAGATAGTCTGGGCTCGCTAACACAGGTTCCTCGCTTATGACTTTTTTTTATATGTGCGAACGATGCTATGGCCTCGTTCGTCCAATTTACTCCGCTGTCCTTCTTCAACATACCTGTGATCAATTTTACGATCTCAACGAAATTTGGGATAAACCTTCGTAAAAAATTTATTCTTCCTAAGAAAGATTGAATCTCTTTTACATTTCTGGGAATATTTATAGTATCTATTGCTTCAATCCTCTTAGGATCAATCCTGATTCCATCCCCAGATACGACATGGCCCAAAATATTACCTTCCCACATGGATAAATGTGATTTCTTTGGGTTTAAAGATAGACCAAACATGCGGCATTTTTCAAAAGATTGTTTAAGATGCATCAAGTGTTCTTCATCAGTTTTAGAGAAAACCGTCAAATCATCGAGGTAAATGAATATAAACTTGTCTCTTTCTCCTATGAAAGAGATGTCCATAGCGCACTGGAATGTGGCCCCTGCATTCATCAAACCAAAAGGCATTTTTTCATACATGAATGTACTCCATGGTGTGGTGAAAGCAGTTTTTTCCCTGTCCTGCTCATTCATGGCGATTTGATTATAAGCAGAGAACCCATCTATCATAGACATTCGGTTTGCTCTGACTACTTTTTCTAACACATGGTCCATTTTGGGCAACGGATAATTGTCTTTGAGAGATGAATTATTAAGATTCCTGAAATCCACACACAATCTGATTTCCCCGCTCTTTTTCCTGACCGGGACCAGGTTTGCTACCCAGTCCGAATATCTCAGAGGTACAATTATTTCGCGTCTAGAAGTTTCTTAACTTCTTTTTCGATCACAAGTAACAAAATGGGGTTGATCTGTCTAAGATTTTGCCTAAACGGTTTGACCCCAGGCTTCAAAGGTATCTTGTGATCAATTACGGAAGTATCATATGTTCTTAACTCATCATAAGATCAGGCGAAAACATCCTTATACTATCTGAGTAGGTATTTATACTTACTTTTCATTTTGGGAGGAAGGAACTTGGATATATTTACTATCCTGGATTCTTTTTCAGTTCCTAAATCACAGTCCTCCACTTCTTCTGGTTGGGGTTGTAAAGTGGATTTTACAGGTACGTCATTCTGTTCAAAAAGTCTTTCTAAAGGAATCAATCCTTTTGGAATTTGGTTGTTTTTAAGGACCAACATACGATGATTCGTAATTTTTTCTCGGAAGTCTTCAGGATCTTCCCCTTCTTGCATGATCCATATCGGGACATTTTGATTTTCTTGGTCTGCATGAGTTTCGTTGAATTCACCCACTACTGTAAGAAATTTCTTAATTTGTTCGTCATCTTCGAAGACCTGCTAGTGTCGGATATTGTCTGGTATAGAGGGTTTGTATCTGATTTCAATGTGATACTTCAATTTGAAAGTCGTGGGAGGAGAGAAGGTTGAGGCTGCTTTTGCCAATGCATCAGCATGTAAATTCTCTGCGCGAGGGATAAAGTGGACATTTACGGATGAGAAAAAGTTTTCCATGAGATCCCAAGCACAATTTCTGTATGTTCTTAATCTGGGATGCTTGGCTAGGTGTTGTCGGTTTATTTGTTTGACTATTAACTCTGCATCACCATATACCTCTAAGTTGTTTATATTTAGCTTCTTGGCAGCCTCTAATCCTAAGACCAACGCTTCATATTCGCATAGGTTGTTAGTGTAATCTATATCCCACTGTAGTCGGTAGGAAAAAGGAACAATGAACTTACCTCCTGGAGCCACTAAAAGCACTCCTACACCTGCCCCTTCAGAAGATGAAGCACAGTCAAAATACATTTTCTAGACACTGGTGTTACACAGATCCTCTGTCATGTAACTTGACTCCTCTCTCTCTATATCATTTTCCTCCGAACAACCATCTAAACCATCATCAAAAGACAAGATACAATTTCGTAGATCTTTGTCCGCAATGTAAATAGGGAAATTGTTTGGGTTTTGAGGGTCACTCACTATATATGCTGATCTCGTTTCTCTGTACAACCGAGTGAACTGACCACTGAACATAGGAATTGTGGAAAACGTCATGTCCAATTGAAGAGAACCCCCCAACTTGGCTCCCCATGACCTAGATAACAGAAAACCATACTTAGGGGGAATATCTATGATAACCACATCCATCAGGATACTCTTAACCTGGACCTACGCCAGGGTAACTACCAGATATTTTATCATCCCCATACACTTAACCCTTCTTGAGTCAAAAGAGTACAGATATCCATAAGGTCTGGTGATCTGGAGACCCAACTTGTCCATAATAATCTTAGGCATAACGTTATGGGAGGCTCTGGAGTCTAACATGCAATCATGTAGCAATTGATCATACACATTCAGAGTGATATAAAAGGGAGCAATGGTGTCTTTGACCCCTTCAAAATGGGGACCAAAGGTGATGTTAGGTTTGTCATATTCGAGGTTTAAAACATCAGACTAGATTTCTAGCTCAGAGACACCCATCGCTTTGGTAACCTGTTTCCGATAAATGGGGTTTTTTGCTAATTCTACCAAAGGGATTGGTATCTTAATTTTATTTATCTCATTTTCAAAACTGAAAGCTCCGCTCACCTTGTCTGTTTCTTTAGCCGAGACTTCTGAATCCTTCCTTTCCAACCTATTCGTCTGGACTGCTTTATCACTCATGGTCCTGGTTGAAGATGTAATTTTATTTGTTGTTTCGGTTCCTTGTTCTTGGGTTTCAACTTTTTCCACTTCGGACTCTTGTGTGCTTACTACTTTAGTTTTGTTGTTGGGTAATAAGGTCTCTTCCGAAGGAGGCTCATAAGATTGACCTCTTTGGAGGATTTTCTTGGGTTGAGTAGTTGAGGTGGGCTTACTCTTAGATCTTAGGTTGTACTTTGGTTGAAACTCAACCATTATCATCTCAGTTTCTGGTTGAGATTCACAGAGATCGATGTGATCACCTTCTTCACCCTTATTCGACGGTCATGGTGTGTTTAGATATTTTTCATAGTCTTCTCGAGTCAGATATGGTTGAGTGAAGTCATCACCAAAGTTCGTGACATCATTATCCGAATCTCCAAAGTCTTGAAAATCATTCACTCCTATAAAATTTTCATTCTTTAAGGGAGCTTGTATTTTTTTATCTTCATTTTTTATTTGTCTTTGTTGGTTCGGGGGGTTGGGGTTCCTCTTGAAATCCTTTTTGGGGAAAGAGTCAGCTTTGGCCTGTTCGAGCTCCATTCTGGATATTTTATTTGAAAGTTCTTTAATTACTCTGGCCATATCGTCTACCCTATCATCTGCGGATCTATTAGACCCTGACGAACTTGCTTGTTCTCTAAAGCATTTGGTCTCTCGGTTTGTTGTTTCTAATTTAGCTTTAAGCTTACCCGAAGCCATCATATTAGACTCTATTTCTACCGCATCATCCTTCATTCAGTTTAGGGTGGCTCCCCTTCTTTCTCGCAAAAGGAGTGCAAAATCTGGTTCGAAAGCTCCGACGAAAGTTACTTTGGCCGCGGGATGGGACGGTTTAACCTCGGATGGGATATTATTATACAGTTTGTTGAATCTTTGAATAAATTCCATGACTGTTTCTGAATTCTTTTTTCTCAAAGACTCAAATTCGGTTAAATAATATAGATGGTATTTTCTCTCGCCCCATTGTCTGAGGAAAGCATCTTCCAAAGGGTCATAAGACAAGGTAGATGCTGCAGGTAGGCTCCGAAACCAAGTTCGGACCTGGCCTTCAAAGGTTTGGACAAGAAGTCTTGAATATACGTCCTCATGTTCGATACCCAGGTTATCGGTGAATTGATCGAAGAAATTAATATGTTCGACTGCGGTCAGATCCCCTTCCCCGGTGAACTTCGGTAAATTTTTTATGTAATTTTCGGGAAGGTCGTGTAGAGGGACGGGAAATACTAAGGGAGCATATCTGGCTGCAACTTTCACAAAAAATCTGGGAGGGGGGGCAGGCCCTTGGCCTCCAACTCCTCCTATAGGGGCTCCTCCCCCTCCTCCTCCGATAAACCCTCCACCTCCTCTTACAAACCCTCCACCTCCTCCTCCGACAGCTACCATCATTATTTTTGGAAAGTTATAAAGGGGGTTTTGGAAAATTAAAAGTGACTCTTTGTTTTCTTCGCAAAGAGGATAGATAAGGAACGCGAAGACTTGGTTCCTCGGATTTGCAGGAGACGAGATCAGGAGAACCGACGAGTGTGGAAACCGAGTGTGTAACACACTCTTCAGAATTTGGTGAAGTCGGGAAATTCAACTGAAGGAAAGATAGTATGTCAAAAGCCGATGAACTTTCAAGATGGCCCTTTCCTTTGTGTACTAAGGGGATTGACGGATGAGTCTCTCTCCTAAATTCAGAGCAGTTTGGTGTTGAAACTTTAGTATCAAAGAGAGGACTGAGCGAAGTTGAGGGTTCAGAAGAACTCTTAGTCTTCAGTGGTGGGGTTTTAAGTTTGTAAACTGCAACGGTTGGCTTAAGAGAGCCTCTCGCCTTTAGAATCTTTTCGGGATCAGTAACGAGCATAATCTGCTTACCATCCGGGTTTTGTCTAGTATTCCTTCGACTGGATGCCAGTTTATTATTTGTGGAGTCGCCTAGTGAAAGATTAGAAAGCCTTAAAATGTGTGTACTCTTTGTTCACTATCAAAGGGTAACACTTTCAACGAAAAACAAATGTCGTTTTTCCAGGGAAAAAGATTTCGTAACTTCGGTCCCCGTAAATGGCGCCAGAAAGATGTTGTTCCAGAGTCTGTACTTAAGGCTTAGAAGTACAGTGTCTAGGCATACGAAAGTGGGTAAAAGGTGTAGAAGAGAGAAACGTCAACCTTCGGCAAAGGAAACTAGGGAAGATTTCTACGTTGACATTGTCTAGCTTCCAACTGTTCCTGGATAATTATATCTTGTTCAATGGATGCCCATGAACGTTCAAGTTCGACCCGATTAGTAGTTGTTTTAAGAATAGTATCAAAAAGGTTTAAGGCAATGTGCGTTTGGTTTGATAATCCGGGTTCGATGTTGGGCTGAGTTGGTACGGGGACAGTCATGGAGGAACAATAAAAGTAGGAAAAATTTCAGAGAGAGGTTAAGTGTTGTCTCAATTTGGTCGTATAAAAGAGAATTTATGTTTCGAAAAAGAAACAGAGTGCAAATCAAAGGCTCTTTCCCGTAACTAAATTATATCTTAATAAAATGTATGAGGTGGGAGAAAAACATTTAGCTGTCTATGATGTAAGGCTCCTATCAAGGGGGAATCTCAAGTATAAACAGAAGAGGAAAACTATAAATAAATAACCCGATGTATGCAGAGAATATGTGTAGAATTCTGAAAGTGTGGACTGGTCTTACACCCGCTGATAGCTGGTACAGAGGAAAAACAATAAACAATTACAGAAAACCAAAATTCATTCGCTATAGTAGTGGTTGTACTAAATTATAACGAAGCATTCATGAGTTAAGAATATGAAATAAAATGAAGTAAGAGATACAAGAAAATGAACTCATAACACAGTCTTGATGGAATTAAGAATCTTCAGATTTGCTTTGTATTAACTCTCAAAATGTAAAAAACTCTGTTACAATCGACACAAAAAGGTCCAACCATTTTCTTTTCTTTCTGTGGTGTATTTATACAATTTTACAAATATGATAGAATCTCAATAGTCACAATATTTCGGTTATGATAGGGAGGAGAAAAATCGCTCCATTTCTTCTTCTCTGTATTCACTTGGTGCCAGACGTTTGTCCTCACGCGTGCTCAGTGCAGGAGACACATCTTTCAACCAGCTGAGATATCAGCCGCGATGGTTCCGCTTGACAGCTGGCTTCAAAGAAGTAACATTCTCGGGCTAACTGCGACAACCTGTCTTCCATCTGTCCGTCCATGATGTCGATGGCGCATAATTGCGCGCTGGGTATAATCATGCATTTGTCTATTTGGACTATGTCCACAATAGTCACTTGAGAAATATCAGCTGAATCTCTCTCCTTTTTTCCTTCAGATCAAGTGAGATTTTTTCCACATTCATTTGCATCAATGTATAAGCATTACCTCCATTGTCAATGCCTAGTAGATCGTCGTCTATAGAACTAAATGCCACTTCTAAGGAATTGGTTATCTTTTTGGCTTGTTGCTTGCCTTTGGCGATGTTATGCTCCCATTCCTTTAATAGAATGTTTCCTCTGGTTTTCTCTGAAATGGTGAACCTGGGAGTACTTTCAGAAACCCTGTTGTTTGTGGCTATCACAGCCTCTTGGAAGGCGACCCGAGCTGCTCCGGCTTCCCTTTCTCTAGCAGATAATTTCTCCGAAACCTGGTTGACTAGCAAACAATTGTCCCAGATCGCTTCTACCTTGGCGAAAAAATTTCGATGTGCCGCAGAGACTCTGCTCCGAATATCGATCGCCTGGGATTTGAACATCCCGATGTTTATCATTCTGTTCTCGGTGATATCGACCCTAGCTTGTAGTTGTTCGATCAAATCCCTTTGCTGACTCGCTTGCATCTGACCATCCTGGACCACCAGCTGTGCTTGCTCGAACTTAGTTTTGAGAAGCTCTATCTCGTTTTTATCGGCCAACCTGGCCTGCTCTATTCCTACGCTCGCCTGGTCTTTAGCAGTCTCTGTTGCTGTGGCCAGTCTGGCTTCAAGGGTCCCAATGAGGCGATTTTTTCTTTTAAGTTGGTTTTTTAAGAGCCCAACTGAAAACTGATTCGCTGAGGCATATGCTCCTAGTGTCCCTGCTATTTAAGTAGCGAATTGCTCATTCTTCTTGTCCTTTCCATCAGTTATAAATTTATATTTCTTGGCAGTTGACTCTCCTTCCTGATAGAATTCCCTTTTTACTACTGCCTTTCTCTTCTTATCGAAGAAAAACTTATTCGGAGGGAGTTCTTCTACCCTTATGGGCCTCAACTCTTCATTGAATATCCATCCTGCATCGATATTTCCCTTCGTAGACTGCAAGGGTGTAACTAATGTGATAGGTTCTCCGACTTGCTTCACTGATTTTCCCGGAGTAGCAATCAGAATCTACTTCTTCGGCGGGTCAGGAGTCTTTATCTCTGCTTCCAGACTCTTAGTTTGCTCCCCCTCATCCTGGTGTTTTCCTTGATCAGGAGTCGCATCCTTAGAGCCTTCAAAATCTTTCTGTTTCACTTCCAATGTACTCGGACCCTCACCTCGCAACACTGTGGGGAGACAACTACGTCGATGTTCCTGGAACTTCAAAACATCAGCTCTTTCCTCGGGTGCCAAGGTTTGTATCCGAGCCAGAATCTCGGCATAGGACCTTGCGCCTCGAAAAAGGTCATCCGAGGGTGAATTCTCGTGCTCAAATCTCTTGAGCCCGCAACTGGCCAAATGATTGCTCACGACCCTTTGCGGATCGTGCTTCTTGTATTCAATGGAGACCAAATTTAGGTTTTCCAGA
Organism: Picea sitchensis; assembly: GCA_010110895.2. Taxonomy (NCBI): domain Eukaryota; kingdom Viridiplantae; phylum Streptophyta; class Pinopsida; order Pinales; family Pinaceae; genus Picea; species Picea sitchensis. The sequence continues at coordinate 25,583 of SNQJ01S0059824.1, read as the reverse complement.
GCTGCCGCCTCGGCTTTGGCATGCCTGNACAGGAAAAGATGGCCATACCTTCTTCGAGTACCCTTTAAGTTCTTTGCTTACACCACCAATCACTATTTGCCTAGCGACCTCATGACAAGCCAACTTGTCAAGAATGAACAATGGAAACGGATGCGGAGGGACCGAAGCCTCGAAAACTCGGAGGGATGAAAATTATACTTCCACATACCAATCTGCTATGCTGCTCAGATTCGTTACTATGCTGTCCGAGATCCGGGGTGGCGGGTGACCAAAAATGGTGACATGCAGGGGCACCATCACCCAGTTAAAGATTTCATACACAAAATTTTCTGCTTTGTTTTCCCATAACTTTGCATGATAAACATGTATGGGCTCGTCTTTTGCCGTAGTCCAACTCCATCTCATTAAGGGAAACAGTGTCAAAAAACAAACGACGTCCATAATATATGTAGACATGAAGAATGAAGACGCCTTTTCGTTCTCTTTCTGTGCCCGATGCTCTGCAACCCGACTGGTCAAGCTATCGAACATCATTTTTTCCCAGTTGAAGGAACCACCTTCGGCGACCCGAAACATTAGAGGCACCCATGGAAGATAAAAATGCAAGGTGTCCTCTTTCCCGTATAGCCTACATGTCATCATGGCTACATATTTGTACTGAGGTTCTAAAGAAGCGATTGAATATACGCCGTGGGTATCAGCTCCAAACTTCGCGGTGTTCGAAACCCAATCCTTTATTAAACTGGACATGGTTTTATCATACTGTACGCATTCCTTCTCCTTGAACTCGTCCAAGAATTCAACGCCATATGTGTAGTCGGACATCGTGGGCAGCTTATACATGGCTTGCAGATGTTCCGGCATGAAAGTCCCGATGGTGACTTTCTGCTCGTTCATGATGGTTCTGGTCGGTATGTACACATGTTCCAATGCCCATCAGACCATGTCATAATATGGAAGCAGTCGTGGCCTGGCTTCTACTCTGTGCATTCCGGATTGGATGACTATTTTGTACTTGGTGGTTATATCATCTTTTTCGTTGTCGCTGGAGTCGTCGGAATAGTCCACCAACTTTGCCTGTAGAACATCCAAAACGAATGACCAATTGAGGACTGAATCGATACTTCAAGGAGAAGTATCAATGACATTGTCTGAGCCTTGTCCCGAAACCTCAACATTTTCCTTTGATGCTTTTTCCGGAGCCATGGCTGGAGATTGGGTTTTGGCTCTTCTGCGATAGAAATGCGTATACATACAGAAGTCAACTGCTCAGAGATAATGCACTCTGTGTAATATGAAATGCATTTGTTATAATGAACCAAAGCTCTTATATATGTTTGAAAACTTGGTACTTTTCAGAACAAGTCTGTCAAATCATATTTAGAAATAAATTTTGCCATAAAAATCCGATCTTATATTTATCGATTTACCCTATTTCCTCATTAATGTCATAAATTTTGGCAGTTTTAAAAGTCAGTTGGCGTATAGAAAGAATAAGGCTACCTCGTGAATCATGCAAGCATCGAAACGTGGGATATGTCTTAATTTAGCTTAATTAATCCGGTTTTACCAAAGTTAATCAATATTTCGGTACTCGTTATATTCGGGGATTTGATTTTAACACTTTGAATCTCTAACACCTAAGACTGCGAAGATCGATTTTGGTTAATAAAAGGTAATCATGATTTGGGGCTCGATTAATTTTATAATTATTATATTCGCCATATCGTGACTCAGAGCTTCGAAGATAAGTTTCTGGGATATTTACATGCCAAGGTGTGAAACCGCGAGATCACGATAACATGACTTAATTAAACGGGAAGATAACCTTGGATTGAGTGATTAGTTAATTACGTTATAACCACATCGTGATTTCGCGAGTCAGGGTTTAGATGGTGTAACTTTCGAAAAGGACAACGCCAAGTGGCAAAATGCCGAGAGAATCTTTTACCACGTTTTAGCTTTTAGCTTTAACCTCGACATGGGTTACTTAAATAAGGATCTCGTGTTCTCGGCTATTGGGGCTATGACAATAAATTTTTGGTTTTGGCGATTGCCAAGGTGCGAAACCCCGACGACGTTTAATCATGGGTTAGGGAAAACTTTACCCTCATTACTGTCTTGAGTGAAAGATTAAAACGATTTCGCTGTTTCGTGGCTCGAGACGTGTGAACTACATGACTTATAGTATCCGACCTACGAGATCCCGAAGTAGAACAAAAGAGGAAACATTTTTATGAAAGGTAGGAATCGTTTCGAGAGTATGATAATCATCGCTGCTCGTTTGATAAAGCTTTAGAGATCTCAATATCTCAGAGGGAAAATATGAAAACCATCTTTAGACTTCAAGCATTAAAAATGAAATTTGTGACGGGCTAGAAAAACAAGGGCGGCTCCAACAGGCACACTTGGAGGTTATAGTGGTAGAAGTTGGATAACACAAACCCGTGTCACAGGGGTACATGCCCGACT
>SNQJ01S0059824.1:11618-22952 GCA_010110895.2 Picea sitchensis | reverse complement strand
CCCTTTTTTATATTTATTTAAAAAACAAAAATTACCAATTTTTTCTTACAATGGTACTAGTCTTTTGGACCATGGTTTCTAAAATGTTACAATTTTAAGCCCATGAAAAAATAGAGTTTTATTGATAGTGTCTTTTTTTTATTCAAAGGTTGGTCTTAAGATTTCAGTTCCAAGGATATTGGTTGTCAATGCCACGATTATTTAAAACTTGCAATTGTATCCCTAAAAAAGGGGGGGTGCTACTAGGANTGTTTATATTGTTTTTTTTAATTAAAAATGTTTTTGTTTTTATTTTTTTTATTTTTTTATTTATAAAGCTCTTTGGGTATAGGACAATAGATGATGGAGTGTATTGTTAAGTCATTTCATTATGTGAAGTCTCTAGTTTGAAACCCCGACTTACCTTGTGTATTGCATATGGGGCATCGTGGGCACACTTGAAGGTTATAGTGGTAGCAGTTGGATAACACAAACCCGTGTCATAGGGGTACATGCCCGACTAGTTGTTGATTTCTCCAATCACAATATATATATATATGTGTGTGTGTGTGTGTGTGTGTGTGTGTGTGTTTTATATTTAGAGGCTTTCCCTTTTTGTGTTCCCCCCCCCTTTTTTTTATTTATTTAAAAAAAATTACCAATTTTTCTTACAATGGTACTAGTCTTTTGGGCCATGGTTTCTAAAATGTTACAATTTTAAGCCCATAAAAAAATAGAGTTTTATTGATAGTGTCTTTTTTTTATTCAAAGGTTGGTCTTAAGATTTCAGTTCCAAGGATATTGGTTGTCAATGCCACGATTATTTAAAACTTGCAATTGTATCCCTAAAAAAGGGGGGGTGCTACTAGGAACACCACTTCTCAATTTGGGGGTTGATTTTAAAGTTTTGTTTCAATGATGTTGGTTTTCATATCCGAAGGTTTCAAAGAAGTTGTAGTTTTAACCTTGAAAATTAAAAAGAGCGACGTTGTTAGCACCACTTTTCAATTTAGGGGTTGATTTTAAGGTTTTTGTTGGTAACATTCTGACGTTATCAAGGTCATGGTTAAAAAAGGTGGTAATTTTAATGTTGAAAAAAAGTGCTACCATTAGCACCACTTTTCGAAACAAGGGTTGATTTGAGTGTTTATGACCCAAAAATATGGGTTTATAGGACTAGAGTTCTCGTTTTGAGGTCATAGTTCTCATTAAGTAGGTAACTATGTTAAGAGAAGATGGTTTGAAACAAATTCCTAGAGATGGTTATGCATTTAGGGAATGAGGAAAGATGACCCAATTTTAATGAAGAACCTCGTAATGTTAGACTTTCAATGACAGTTGTTGGTGCCAATCCATTTGGAGAGCTTAGATCCATTTACATAGTTTGGCTAGGTTTTGTTATAAACAATAACCTTTCTCTTTGGATGTCAATAAATAGCAAGCATTTAGTGTTGGCATTAATTATTCTAGATATTTATTTTTGGGAATATTAACAACATAGAAATTCATTTTATTATTTTTTTTACATTTTTTGCATGTACAAGGATTTGATTATTTATATTTTCAAATAACTAGGTAAGCACTAAGTTAGAGATATGGATTATGCCTTGAGCCTCTTATTGATAAATTTTCAAAGTTATGGACTAACATCAATATGTATGACATCTCCAAACCAATAGGTCAAAAACAATTTCAATTCCATGGAATACTTACATGTACAATTCATGATGCATTGAGACTTACACATTTTTGTGGTATGTAAATTAGCAATGTAAATCTATATATTCTTTATTACTCAAGTTTCTTTTTTAATATTTTTTCATGCTATTAACATTATTCTATATCTTGCAAGCATTCAAACAAATGGTAAATATGCATGTCCAGTATGTGGTCCCAGAATAATATCTAGACCTTCAATAAGTTTAGGAAAGGAGGTGTATAATGAGTTCAAACATTTCCTCCCTAAGAACCATAGGTATCAAACTACCAGAAAAAATATCTTGAAGGGTTAGGAATAGGGTGGAAAAAAATAATGAAGAATGGCACCTCAACTATGGTAAAAGGAATTCGAGAATAATCATGGTAAGAAATTGGTTTCAATTACATCCATATTTGTTTTTTTTTTTGTTTGTTAGTTTGTCTGTGACATGTGAGACTAACCTGTGGCTAAGAAACCGCGACTCAAGGGCACCTAAGCCGTCAAAATCACTCAGGGATCGCACCCAGCCTGAGCCACACCAACCCTTAACATGGCTGGATTTTTTGTCCCCGCAGGTTTCGAACCGATGACTTTAACATCACGGAGAACTTTAACAAGACACTCTGTCACCGACTGTCCTAAACCTCGGGGACCACCTCCATATTTGTTACTTGTATTTATTTTTTATATTTACTCTGATAAAAAATCTATTTCGTTTTATGTTTCTCAAAGGTTGTTAGGGCGGGCTTCCACAAAGTTTGAAATGATACTCCATCCAATTCAATTTGTTTCTCTACTATGAGAACCTACAAGTAGCTTATTTGTTTGATGCAATGCATATTAGAAAAAATGTTACAAAATGCTTATGGAAAATTATGGATGGGAGGAATAACAAAGGAAAAAATTACAAAGTTATTCGTGACATTGAGGAAGTCAATGTAATGCAACATACTCACTATTATAGTGATGGACAACCGACCAATCTTCCATGGTTATTAACAGAGAAAAACAATGGTGTTGTAAAAGAGGTTATATGTAAGAATGCATTTCCCATTGTTTTTCTTCGTACATAAATATTATATTAATGAAAAACGGTGATTTTGTGGGGCAAAAACTCATGATTGACATACCTTTATTAAGATTTGAAATTTTCTAATATTATCATCTTATGGTATCTACATTATTTGTTTACAATAAATGTTTGTTTCTAATGAAAATTAGATGATAATGCTTATTTCCTTGTTATAGTATGTTATACCTTTTTTTGAGGGATTGCAGAGGAAGAGAAGGGGTTCCCTTGTGCAGTTATATCTTACAGGGAAGGCATCTAAAATATTCATGGTGGCCCTAGAATCAATGGGTAGAGGGATTCTTGTTGTAGTTGGTAAGTGAAGGAGAGTGGCCTTCACGTTTAACCTAGAATTTATTGAGAGAAACCCAAGTGCTCCCTTGGTGGTATCATGGCTTGGAATGGGGGTGGTATGTTGTAGAAAGATGAAGTGTAGAAGAGACTATGGTTGGGTGGAAAAGTTCTCACCCTCATTCAGTTGGCTTGGCTAACAAATTATGAATAGATAAGTGTATATGTACGCTTTAGTTGGTTTGGCCAACAACTAATATAGATGAGTTCTTGTTATTTTCATGTATGGTTTGATGTTTGTTCAAACTGTATGAGTTACTATGCTTCTGTGAATTATGGACTTGTATGGTTTATGATGAGAAATGTGCTCAGATGGTTTGGTCAACATTATTTAAGCATACCTTCACTTACACTTTGTATGTTTAAATGTCTAAATGAAATATGTATGTTTTTCACTCATGATATAGCATGGAATTCATGGACAACATGGAGGGATGGAATTGGCTTAGTAATTCCCTATATGTTTGATAACCACTCTTGCTAGTTATTTTCTTTTGAATGAATATATATATATAATATATATTTTCTTGAGAAATCATGGAATACTTAAGGGAGAGTATGATAATTGGTTTAGAGAGAGATGAAATAAATGCATGGTCTGTGTGTATATGCCATGTCTTTCATTCATAGGAGGTTTTAAATTCCTTGGAATCCTAGTTCTTTGTTCAAGCTATAGCTTGGTTATTCCTTTTGTGAATATGGTAAGCTTCGTCATAATATTTATTGAATTGCAAGAAAATTAGGCTAGTGGGCCTGAATTTTGTATGAGCTCTGGGGTTGTTTTCCTAGAAAGTCTTTTTGCCTCCGACACCTGAATGATTCATAATTGAAACCTGTGAATTTGTATGAAGTCGGTGTTGTGACTATGTAAGTGGAGTAGGGAGGTCATCTCCATGACCTTGTGCAGGAATGGATTAAATTTAAAGTCGAAAAATGGGAGAAGAAGACATGCAATCTAGTATCTGGCCCCTTTCACATAGAACATGACACAAGAGGCATCATATCCCGGATATTCGGTTGTGTAGCATCAGGGATATTTAGAGAACTAGGAATCTGGCTTGTTGAGTTAATCGTCTCTCGGTGAAACCTCAGATACCTGGATGGTCATCTTTCTTCCAGTCGAGTTTCACGACTTATTCTACCCATTGATGAGTGTGGAGAGTAGGGATAATTTTAAGGATGGATATTTATCTTAAAATGTAGAAACCTTGGCGAATCTTACTAGTCCTTAATATGCAAGTTATAAAATGTTTGGTGATATTTTTGTAAAAATATTCAAATTAGAAAAAATTGGAATTTGCAAATCCTTTTTGAGGAAAAAACATGGAAAAATAACTTATGGGAGAAATTTAGCCCCTAAAGTTTTCCATTGTGGAGAGGTGTAACTGGACCTCTGGTCCATCGGAGCTCCAAGGACTCATCTCGTTAAGTTTTACCCGGTCTCCCAGATGCCCTGTTCAGTAGGATTCTGGGGTAGGGTTCCGACCCTTTTCCTTTGTGAGTTTTTTAACCATAGGAAGTTTTAGGGTGACATCGTGATGATATATTATTCTAGGCACTAGTGCAGGATTGGTGTGGTTGAAAAGGGGAGGCTACTAATTATTGATCATCTTGTTCTTGGGATGTGACCTCAAGCATTGGATATGATTTCCAAAGTAATATCAAGAGATATTTTTCGCCCCAGATATCCAAACCAACCAATATCTAGAGGAGCCTCATAGTGGATGGAAACAAAACCTGGGATCTCCGATTTCCTATTGTGAAGGGTTTTTCTTCAGGGTTCTAGGGTGATAGGATAACCAAAACATAGTATGAATATAATATTTCTTGCAAGGAACTTTTAAGGATTCTCTAGTTTCTAGGATTTCTGTTGGGCCAAGGTTCCAAGGAAGGGTTCTATGGAAAGGATCCCTTATGGCTTGTGGTGACATGTAGTGCCATGTTAATAAATGGGTCATGCCATGGTTGGTCCACATGTCACAAAGGATATCATGCCACGTGTCTTGGATATTCAATGTTCCAACGCATAGTTTCACCAGAGGTTCGAAGGAAATGGTGACATCAACCTTCACATGTCATGCCATGTCATCAACCATGTGTCATGCCACATTATCCTATCTGTACAAATCTATTAGTTCAACTGCCATGTGTTCGTGCCACATCATCATGCCATGTCACCATGCCACATCATCTTGGAATCTGGTCTAGTTATGAGGTGTCACATTAGGTGGCATGACATGTAGAGTCTGTGTGTCTTTGGTGCCAACTAGACACTCAACTTCAGAGTTTGTGAATGAGTGATCTATGGATTTCCCTAGGCCCTAGTGCTTGGTGGGGAAAGGATTTCAGTTGCGTTAAGGTAATGGGGTCTGGACAACTGGATAACCTGCAAATGAGAACCTGTCAATTATGTCAATTGTTGGCGAATCCACCAAAATATCGGTGCCCAATTGGGTAGGTTTTCGCCTCCCAAGTTTCACCTATTGACGTATAAGGTATGCTAGGATATTATCCCAATACATGACATGTTGGAGGGTTATGTGTCCTAACACGTCAGTTCCTAAGTACTGCCATGTTCGAGGGTTATGTCTATTGACATGTCAGTGCGCAAGTAGTGCCATGTTGGATGGTACAGGTGTTGACGGTCCACGTGGGTTCCATTTGGACGTGAGGTGGTTTTTGGCAGAAAAAAGGCTTAAAATTTTTGAAGGGCCATAACTTATCGCCTGGAGCTCGAATTTGAGTATGGGTATAGTCGTCGGAAAGATCTTGATGAACATAACTGAATTACGAGCTCAAATTTGGATTTGGAATTGTAGTTAAGGAAGGTAATTTAGAGGAAATAAAATAGGAATTTTGTGCACCCCACCATCCTAATGTGGGTTATGGGGTTGGGTGTGTTACATGTGGTATCAAAGAAGAGTTCAAACACTAGGCCTTAATGGGATAGAAACCAACCATGAAGATTTAATTGTAAAGGCTAAGAAAATCCTATTGAACTATGATAGCATAGATTGTTAAAAGGGAAATATTGCAGACATCATTTGTTTTGTATTATCATAATTTCATTTACAACTGAAAGTTTATGTCTTCTGCATTATTTTTAAAATTAGAATGATCTCTACATAATTTTTATTATGCTGATATATACTAATTTTTTTTTTGAGTGTGAATGGAAACATGAACAAATCTCTGGTTTGGGACTGTTAAAGGCTAATGAAAGCCTTAAACAGGCCAAGAAAAATTGCATATGTTTTAATTGTATGGTTATCTAATAGTGGTATGTTGTTTCAACACTTAGAAGACACCAAGAAGAGAAGAAAATAGTAGTAGATGGTATAGCTCAACATGGAAGATACCTCATATTTTAGAGATGAGGAATTTGATGGTAGGAGGGCTAGAGAAACCCAACCAGACTTGGTAGAAATAGTGAGGATCTTGAAGGATGAACTCAAGAGCTACAAAGCAGACAATGAAAATCTCATTAAAGCTCAAGCAGAGTAGGTAGAGTTAAATGTAGTGCCACTACAAGTCTATCTGAAATTCAGAAGCACTTGCAACAAGGTCTAACTGCCAACAATGCAAGAATAAAATGGTCTGAGAAGTGGTAGATCCCATTAGAGATTAAAAAGCATGGGCTAGTACAAAACAACACAAATAATACTTTCTTAAGGAAAAGGAAAAAGATTTCCAAGTGGAACACAAACAAAGCATATCCTTCCATAGATTCCTCCAGTGAGAGGACTACTACAAAAAAAATATCCAATAGTGAAACTAAGTCCATTAGCCATAAGAGGAAGAAGAATATGCACCCCAAGGATTCCCTAGAAAAGGAATTTAAGAAGGAAAAACCTCGTACTTTTGATGGAGAAATCAAGAAGGGACAGGAAGCATAGGCATGGCTACCGGGGCAAAAAAAGTATTTTCGAGTACACAACTATTCGGGAAATACAAAGGCAAAGATATCCATATTCAACATGAGTGGAGGTGCTTCCATTTGGTGGGAAGACCTCAAGAATGTAAAAAGGCTCAATGAAAGCAAGCTGACTTGGAAGCAATTTGAGAAATGTTTTAAGAAAGTCTATCTGTCAGAAAAGTACTATAATGGAAAGATCAAGGAATTCCATGGACACAAGTTGGCACAGTCACCATGGATGAGTATGTAAATAGGTTCATGGAACTGTTGAGGTATTTTCCATACATCAAGGATGAGAAAGTAAGGATATGATGCTTTCTCAATGGACTACCACAATACTTTAAGGAACGAATTGAGTTTGGTGAACCTAAGACCCTTGATGACACCATTCAAAAAGACAAGTTTTGTTATGAGAAATCAAAGCATAAACTAAAGCCTCATAAGGACTAGAAAAATAAGGACAAGAGTCCAAAAAATATTGCTCAGTCCAGTCACACCACTACAAGTCTGCACCAACAAAATTTTCCATCTCCAAGTAGAAGTAAACTAGCAAAACCCTAAAGGAAAAAGTAGAGGAATCGAATAAAGGGTCATTAAAGTGCTAGGCTTGTGGAGAGGCACACCTATTGAGGGATTTCCAATATAGGTAGCATGATCAGATGGGGATTTACAATGTTTAAGAGGTTACCGATTTTAATGATGTAGCCAAAAGTGTGCCACAAATCTATGTAGTTGTCGATAATATGCAAGTTGATCACCAAGCTTCAGTGGTGGATCTAGAAGGAGAAATCCAATTCAAGCCCCAATTCATACTTGACATGAAGGAGACATTGCTCTGTAACCCATCCATTGTACAAGTAAACGTGCAATGGAAACTCTTTGGAGCAGATGAGACTACCTACAAGATAGAGGATGCCATGAGAGAGGCATACCCATTTTTGTTTAATGCACAAAAACTATTTGTTGTCAGTAAAACACCGAGGACAATGTTTCTTTTAAGGGGGAGGGGAATGCAACACCCCATTTTCCCCTAGATTATAATTATGACTATGAATTTTTATTGTTCTGAGTCACACATGGATATTTGGAATCTTATATATGTAGATATATTTTTATTTAATAAAGAAAGGCTAAACAATTGGCTAAGGTGTGGAGCGAAAATACTAGCCAAGATACCAAGAGTGGCAATTGGTGAGGGGATTTGGAATTACTTTGTTTACCCATATAGTTAAACTTTCCCTAGTGAGCCTTAGTGCGTAATTTAATTGAATTATATTACCTCCCTTTTTCCTTTTTAAAAAAGAAGAATTAGTTAATGAGGATAGGCCCAATGGTTGAGCAGATTAATACTCTCCTTCATGAAGGTACATGGGAAATGACTGGATCAGCTGAATATTGTCAGATGAAGTACATAAAATAATCTCCTCATTTTTGGGGGTAAGGCTTTAGATGCTTCTGGCGGAAGCAAGAGAAAAAGGAAAAATATGAGGACGAAGATAATGTTTGGGAGGAATACAAAAAAGCATGGTGCACGAGAGTAGTGCAAGAGGGCGCAGGAGAAAAGAGAATATTTTGGAGAGGAAAATAGGAATATTACCTAGTGAAATTGTAGTCGAAATGGAGCAGAGAATACTGAGACAGGAAATTGAGCAAAGAGGGATGTGAATTGATGCTTTTTGGTCTAGGAAACTAGAATTATGCAGGGAGGTCGTTGAGGAGTTGCATAGGCAGAGAAGGGGAACCCTTGTGTAGTTATAGCCCTCAGAGAAGGAATCTGGAAGATTCATAGTGGCCCTATACTCAGTGGGTAGAAGGATTATACTTGTAGTTTGTAAGTGAAGGAGAGTGGCCTTCATATTTAACCTAGAATTTACTGAGAGAAACCTGAGTTTTCCCTTGGTGGTTTCATGGCTTGGCATGTGGGTGGCCTGTTGTAGAAATATTAAGTGCATTAGAGCCTATGGTTGGGTGGAAAAAAACTCACCCTCGGTCAGATGGATTGGCTATCAAAATATAAATAGATAAGTGTATATGTACAATCATTTTGTTTGTAGAACAACTAATACAGATGAGTTCTTGTTATTTTTCTATATGGTCTGATGTTTTTTCAAACTGTATGAATTACTATGCTTGTGTGAATTATGGAATTGTATGGTTTATGATGAGGATTATTCTCAGATGGTTTGGTAAACATTATTTAAACATACAAGTCTTCACTTACACTCTGCATGTTTAAATGCCTTAATTAAATAGGTATGTTTTTCACTCATGATATAGCATGGAATTCATGGGCAACATTGATCTGAGAAGATATTTTAATGACTGTGGTTGAGTTTTTTAATTGCATGTGTTAATTAACCCTTTGAGAAGCTTAATGAAAGAATGAGGAAATAAGAGGAATTATGAAAGCCATATACATATATGCAGATCTGAAATGAAGTAATAAACAATAAACCATAACAAGAGAATTGATAACGGAGTTCGACATAAAATTGCCTACCTCTCCGGGCCTTTGTCTCAGTGGGGGAGGCTTCTTTATTTCTGTTCAAAGCTCAAAAAGTACATCGCAACAGTTCCATTTGGATACAAGGCTGATCTAGTCATGTTCTTCCAGATCTCTAGAACCCAGCAAAAGAAATGGCACGCAAAACGGATGACCGGAGCTCCCAGAAATGGCCCGCAAGCGTTTTCTCCTCAACAGCTTCCCTGCATAAAAATGGCCTTGGCTTGGCTTCCCTTCAGCATAAATCTGCTTTAACTATCCTCCACGGCCTCAAACAGGTTTGGTTTTTATATATATGAAGTTGGTTATCCATCCCCAACTTCCTCCCAAAATCTGGCCTCCAAAAATGCCCAATATCTCCCAAAAATGGCCGAAATCCACTATTAACAGGCTAAAATCAATTAAAAATCCAAATAATAAAGTTTAAAAACCCAAATACATTTAAATATAGGGTGAAACCCCTTTTGGCGCGCGCCCTTGGGCATATGGAAGTCTGCCATAGGGCCAGGCGCTCCACCTGTTGTGAGCTAGCCCTCATGTCTGGCTGGCTCCTGGTCTTCGGGCGTGTGTATAGGACCGATGGGCTATGGATAGAGCCCTGCGCATCAAAAGTGGATAAGTCCTGATTGTATGCGATCGGTTGAGAACCAAGGGCTGGGCCCTATACGCATACACCCCCAATGGTCGTATGGGAGCGTAATATAGCCGTGGGCTGGGGCTAAGCCCCAACCCTTTCTGCCTCCGACTAACATTTTGAGTTAATTTAAATAATTAATTTGCCATATAGATAGAAAGTAACACCAGCAGGCCAGGTGGTAAGCCTGGTCCGGACAATCCGTAGCCCTGTTGGAGGTTGGGGTTTCGAATCCCATGAGCTCCATAACACAATTTTGCTAAACATTGGAGAGCCAACCAGAGGGTGCCACGTGGCAGCCCATGACTGGGCCACGTGGTATCTCCACAACCAATCAAACACTACCATTTTTCAACCACTGGTTCGTACACTTGTTTGCCACGTACCTGTCCTATCAGCATGCCACTGTATCTGCCACATCAGCCTGCTGACGTCATCTCGTGCCACGTGTCACCCTCGGACTGGTCCAACTCACCTATTGTATGCCCTGTCATCTTCCACGTGTCATCTCTAGATGTTGCCACATCATATGTACGGTTGTATGGCCTGTACAGTCAGCCTGCCACGTGGACTGTACGGACTGTACAGTCACCCCCTTTTTTTTACCTGTTTGTGTTTTCGATCAGAATGTGATATCTTTCGCATACAGAGTCCATTTGACGAAGTAAATATATGGACAGAATCAGGAAGACGAGATGGACTCAATGGAATTGGTTTCGTCTAATTCTGAGCACTTTCATTTTTGAGCCCTGTCAGGCTCCTGTATCCAATTCTGGATCACACCTCCCCACTAAAAGACCTTTTGGTCCCCAAAAGGTTACTGACCAGTCAACAAGCTCGGGATAGGCCACCCGACTTGTCCTCTGTCTCGGAACTCTGTCCTGTGTACCTGTCTCATCAAGATCAACTGTAACACAATCATGACAATTGACAGTATATTGTTAGCCATTTGAACCCTGTTACATCTTACTGAAGCCACTATCATCCATGTAGACAACATTACTAATGAAATCATCAAAAAGACGACTGCAAATGAGCTGATATACTTGAAATATTTTCACGACATGATCTTATCTTGAAGCAACTTATGATTGATTTTCCATTCAACAATCATTTCTTGTTCTTGCTTAAGATCGATTACTTCATTTGAAACAATTATTGGTTTGTTGCTTGCTTGCATTGC
>SNQJ01S0059823.1:31306-42696 GCA_010110895.2 Picea sitchensis | reverse complement strand
ATAAGAAGCCACATGTAATAGCCACAAAGACACTTAAAATCGTTCACTTTCCATGTTGCAATTTATCAAGGAATCATTTGAATGGTCAGCAGATCAAACTACACTTTGTTTGCAGATCATAAAGCTTAATAAAGCAACATTTATGGAAACACAAGCCAAAAACTTCATCCGTTCATTAGAAGACAAAATTTAAAACAAGTTTCAGGTGGTTGTGACTGGGATATATAGACAGTACACCTGCCATCGGTAGAACAATACTGCAAAACCATTTCTTGTGAAAATTTCAGTATTATCCGTCTGTTCAACCAAGGTTTGTTTCAAATTTTACATTCACGAAATATTTAAACTCTTACATATAATGATATAAATCATATCTACTCTCCGGTTTTTGCACTATGCACAAATCATGTAGACAGACAGTTTACTTGGATGTGTCAAGGGATAAAGGCTCCATGACCTAGCTAGCTTTTCAATTTAGTTAAGGTCGTCAAGACTTGCGACTAGTTGGAGCTAGGTTCAACTACTACTATCTACCCAGTTTTGGACTAGGTTTGCTAGTTAGATTATAATTAACAAGAGATGAATTCAAATAGCACCAGTTGGGTTTTAACATTCCACTGTTCATCATACTTTTTCAATTTAAAAATCTTATGTATCTCCATTTTGACCTGAATTACACTTCACAAATGGATAGTATTCCTTTTTGTACAAAATTATATGTCAAGTTCAAATGATTTCTTGTCCATGCTGCTTTTGGCTTTCTTGTAGGGTGGATAAAACCTCTTATTTAGATACCACCTCTAAAGGCTATTGTCTACGTCCATATGCTCATAAGCGTTTTTAAGGATTGAGGATCAAAATACAAACTGGTTTCTCTCAAATGGTAGGTATTTTCTTCAAGTTGGATTATATCTCTGGTTGGATTTATTCTTTGCCAAAGCTCACTTTTGTCTTTAATATAGGATGGATAAGATCTGACGGTCATATACATCTCTCAAAGATAATTTTTTACATATGTTCCCACAACATTTGAAAGAACTCAGGAACACAATATAAATCCAACTTTTTTCCAGACCTACAGACTGGTTGGACCTCAGTAGCTGAAAAATATCAAACCCTTGCTTTAAGGTACCCAAAAATCACTGGAGATGATAGAAATCATAGCCTCCAAAGGTTATTCTCTTCTAACACGTCTAAAAACTTGTAATTAAGGAAAAACAAGTTGAAACCAGAGAAAACCAAAACATTTATGCTGCTATACTAAAACAAACATGGACATCATCAGAATAAAAAATTCCTAGTAGGTACTAGACCAATTGTCACCAATAACTTAACATACAAAGTGTAAGAAGAAGACCAATGAACACGGGGAAACCATTTTGATTAACCAGTCTGTAGGAAACAATCTATGTTCCCTGAAACAGAGATGAATCATAATTAGAGAACTCAGAAAACACACATTTTCCATTTAAAAAAAAATAGGGAAGAATATATATATATATATATATATATATATATATATTGTATTTATATTTAAAAAAAGTACATGCAAAATACCAATTTAGATGCCTAATATATGAAAACATGCATATTTTTGCTACTTGTAGATGAATACTACATTGTTATAAAGTTAGAAATACCATCCATAGTACATTAATGATTATATTGAAACTTTGAAAGAAAGCATAATGAATAAATCGATAAGAACATTTAAATGACAAGCAATGTTCCACCATCGCTTGTATTGGGATACTCATCATTAGGATCATCCTTCATCCTTTGCTTCTTGTCTAGCCTTTTCCTCTACCTCGATCCTCTAGGGACATCAATCAACACCACTCAATTTTAATGAAACTCCCTCATTCATGTTGAGATTTTTCTTAAGCAGTTAAGTGTATTCAAAATTCTTTTACTTTCAATTATTAGAATAATCTGCATGCATGAGGATCACTGAAAGAAATACATTCACAATATACACAAGGATATACCCTGGGAAACCCTCTTGGGGAAGAAAACCCAACATAAATTCTTCAATATAGATTCGTCAACCAAGTACAATGTCAATATAATGAAAAAACCCTAGCACAATAGTGTGCTCTCATTAATACAAGAAGAAACCCTAGCCCAAGAGAGTGCTCTTATGACATATCACATAAGCAAGGTGGCACACCACTAGAAGAGAGAGAAATCCTATCCCAAAGGCTCAAAACCAAGTATAGAACACCTGCTTGCTGAAATTCCGACTTCCTGGCTGCAGTAGCGAGCTTCGTTGATGAGAGGACAAGTTGTGTTAATAGGATGAGGCCTGGGCACCTCTTATTTATAATCTTCCGTTGAGTTCTGCCTGGGCCGACCAGAGTCTATACTAGGGCTGAATTTACATAAAAGTAATATTATTTTACAATAAATTAATAGTCTTCTTATACATGAGCTGACTTTTCATTATGGACTTCTTCCAAGGGTTTCCGGGGTTTCTTCAATGTTTCTTATTGGTGAATGACTTTCAAAGTTGCCAAAACATCAACACTCCCTCTCAACGAGGAAGACATTATCCAAGCATGTCTTGTACTTGTTCTTGGTATTCTTATGGCATGATCTTCAATACTGCTTTTGCACGTCTATACTTTTGACCATTTACTTGTTGAATTTCCGTGAATCTATACATCACTAGAAGTTTTGTAACCATGTCATGCATCTGGGGTCTCATCATCATATGTAGCTTCTCTCTAGTGGGCACATCCTTATCGTCCTTTTAGACTTTGTGGGTTTCGACGTCCTTTCAGACCTTATGTCATTACGGGACTTCGTCTAGCTCACACAAAACTAGGAAACTATCCAGCTCACACAGAACTAGGAAACTATCCAACTCACACAGAACTAGGCAACTATCTTTAAAGCTATCCCTTCTGGTTGGCACACTAGGAATCCAACCCACAATGACTGGGCATCTAACCACAAGGGTTAGGTGATCTAGTGTACACACACTAGCCATCTATCCCAAGGATACGAATCCTCCAACCACACAGGTTGGTCCTCCAACTTGAAAGTTGGGCATCTTCCAGCCTCGAGGGCTGTGCATCCTGACCCTGTGCGAGATCAGGCCTACTTGTGCCACAGTTGGTAACGTGCCCGTGAATGAATACCCAATGCTGCCACACTCTACATGCTACTGCCCCTGGAATCACATATGTAACTCATCACTCTCTCTTACGAGGGAAGTCCTTCTAGACCACACCAAGCTTGTCTCTGAAATACTCAAACTTTATCTTTAACAGAGGCTTGGTCAACACATCGACTATCTGCTCCTTTGTGGAAATATACTGCAGCTTCACAACTCCCTTTTGCACCATGTCTCAGATATAATGGTACTTAATCTCGATATGCTTTGAATTGTCATGAAACACAGGGTTCTCGGATAACTTTATGCAACTCTCCTTGTCACAAAAGATATAAGTCACCTCCAACTAGATATCAAACAACCCTATAAGCAACTTCTGAAGCCGCACAACTTCGCTACTAGCTAAACATGTTTCTATACATTTTTCCTTGGCTATACTAAGTGCCACACTAGTCTATTTCCTGTTGAGACATGAGATCATAGCTGATCCCAAACTAAAGCAACATCCTGGTGTACTCTTTCGATTTGCGATACTACTAGCCCAATCTGAATCAGGATAGCCTTGCAGTCTTATCTCACGATCCAAGACATATATGAGTCCATAGTCAATTATACCTTTCATGTACCTTAATACGTGTTTCGCCGCAATCAAGTGAACACTTCTAGGTTTAACCATATACCGACTCAATGTGTTCATTGCAAAGCATATATCTGGCCTTGTGTTCGTCAAATACATCAATGAACCAATCATTTGTCTATACATGGTGGCATCCACTGTCTCTGAAGATGTATCACTTAATAACTCTAGGTTCGTCACCATTGGTGTAGACATGGCTTTACAATCCATCATTCCAAATCTCTTCAGGATTCCTACAACATATTTTCCTTGGTTAAGGAAAATCTCGTCCGGTTTCTGCCATATCTCTAGAACTAAGAAATAATGCATCATACCTAGGTCTTTCATCTTGAACTCTGCAACAAGCTTCCTCTTATAGTCAACGATGAGCTTCTCGTCCCCTGTTAGAAACAGGTCATCCACATATAACAACAATATCACTGGTCCACCATCCACTACCTTGTAGTAAAGGTTGGAATCTGCTTTACTCTTGGTAAAGCCCAAGCTCATCAGAAAACTGTCAATTCTATCGTACCATGCCATGGGTGCTTACTTCAATCCATACAAGGCTTTCTTCAACCTGCACACATGTGTCTACCTGCCATGTGTCTCGAAACCTTGTGGTTGCTCCATGTACACTTCCTCTTCTACTACACCATTTAGAAAAGTTGTCTTCACGTACACATGATGCACCTTCCATTTCAGTACTACAACTATCGCAAGTATAGCTCTAATTGAAGTTTATCTCGCCACAGGAGCAAAAGTCTCCTCATAATCTATTCCTTCTTTCTGGGAGAAACCACGAGCCATGAATCTTGCCTTATACTTCACGACACTACCATTTGCTAAATGCTTTGTCTTGTAGATCCAATTGGAACTCACCACTGACTTCTCTTTTGGTCTCAGAACCACATCCCAAACATCATTCTTCATAATGGATTGGTACTCCTCAATCATGGAATCCTTCCATACTTTCTTCTCTGCAACCTCTTCATAACAGGTAGGGTCTGCATCAATGATATCACTTAACAATGCCATGTAACTAGAATATGGTCGCGGTTTATTACTTTCTCTAAAAGATCCGTTTGGAGCACCATACTTCTCTGTATCCTGAATAATCTCTTGAGCCCAAGCCGGTCTTCTCTTACTTGTAGTCATCTCTCGGGGTGGATATGTAGGTCTTTTTGGTTCTGACATATCATGATCTTCTGGAACATTCTCTTTTGGTACAACGCCATTACCTGTATATGTATCTGCAATCCTAGGGGCTTGAGGCTCCTCATCATGGACCTCATATGTATGATTCTTCCTTGATCTACTGAAGGATGCATCCTCATCGAAGGTAACATCTCTAGTAGTCTCAATCTGCTTGTGACCAAGGATGTAGACTCTATATGCCTTCGATGTCTCACTATATCCAACAAATATACCCTTCTTTCTTCAAGGATCCAACTTTGATCTCTTATCCTTGGGAACATGCACATATACTGGACAACCAAATATTCACAGGTGGCTGACCTCTAGCTTTTCTCCTGTAAACATTTCTTCTAGTGTCTTGTTCCCAAGTATACGATGAGGACTTCTATTCTGCACATTTACAACATTTCTGGCTGCTTCTGCTCATAGATGCATTGGTAAATATTGATTATGAATCATAGCCTTTACTGCTTCCATTATCATCCAATTCTTTCTTTCTGCCACACCATTCTGCTGAGGATTGTAGGGAATAGTGAGCTCCCTCTTAATCCCAACTTCTCCACATAATTCTTTGAAGTCATCTGATGTGAACTCTTCTCCATTATTTGACCTTAAAATATTTATCTTCTTTTCAAAAACATTTTCTACAAGGGATTTGAATTCCTTGAACTTGTTGAATACTTTGCCTTTTGCTTTCAAGAAATAAATCCAAGTTTTACATGAGAAATCATCAATAAATGAAACATAATATACATATCCTCTAAGTGAAGTGGTTGTCATCGGTCCACACACGTCTGAGTGCACGATGTCCAAAACTCTGGCTTTGTTGTCACTGATTGGAAACAAACTCTTCACGTTCTTTCCTTGTGCACATCCCTTGCATATACCATCATGATTCACCTGAATCTCTGGAAAACCTGTCACCATCTTGCTCACAATTGGTAATGCTTTGTAATGTATGTGAGAAAGCCTTCTATGCCATAGCTCACTCAGATTTATTGTATTTTGAACTAATGTTGAGTTTGAGTGTCCCTTTAATTTGTATAGACCTCCTTCTTGAACACCAATCACAATAGCATCATCAATAGACTTTCCTCTTGGCCACATAAGAAATTCACCATCAACGAAAGCAATTATGAATCCTTTCTCATCCAATGCTAACATGGAAAGGAGATTCTTCTTCAAACTAGGTACATACAGAACATCTTTCATATTCATAGGCTATCCGAAATCCAACCTGTAGGAGGCTTCTCCTACCCCTTTAATGGGATACTTGATAGTCATCATCGAGCTTCACCTTATGAGGTGAATCCTTTTGAACTAGATTTGAAAAAGAATCCTTGTAACTGGTCATGTGCTTAGAAGCACCATTATCAACAGGCCATGTGTCACATCCACGAGTGATTGACCATGTAAGAGATGATATAAAAACAGATTCTTCACTTGAATCATATTATTTTGTTATTTTTTGAGCAGGATCATCGTCTTCTACGTCATGATCATTATGTCTTTTATTCTTACCTTTTTTGATTTGATCTTTTATGCGAGGACAATTTCTTGCAATGTGTCCCATCTTCTGTCAACTATAGCATTTGTAACTTGAATAATCCTTCTGATTTTGTTGGTGTCTTTTGTGACCTTTGGAACTTCCTGTGGGGATGAACCTCTTTCCTACTTTTTCCTTTTCTTTCATGTGCTCCTAGTGCTTGATTTTTGTCATCACCCAACTTTTCTTCTCTTGTTGCCAATCTAGCTTCTTCTTGAGTGAAATCTTCCCATAGCCTGCTAAAATTTGTTAGATTTATTCTTGAACAAATTCGTTAAATAAATGATTCCCAAGACCTTGGCAGACCATTCAATGTAGTCATTACTAGCTCAACTTCTTCAACTGTGTCTCCAATGGCTTCAAGCTGTTCTTTGATTTGAGATATCCGCATAAAGTAGGATTGAGTGGTTTTTGAGTTCTTCATCTTCACATTCTTGAGTTGTGTCCTCAATGTCATCTTTCGGTTGATATTCTTTCTTTCATATAGTCGGGATAAAGCATTAAACAATTGCTTTGGAGTCTTCAATGATGAGACACAAGGGATTAAGTGATCCTTGATATATTCCAAAATAATCCTCTTTGCTTTAACCGGTTTCTTTTTGTGCTTTGCCTTAGCTTCATCGCGCTCTAGCTCTTCAACTTCTTTTTCAATTAAGCCTTCTAGATCATTTTCTTCTAGAATGAGTATCACTCTATATTTTCATGCTCAGAAGTTATCAACACCCTCAAGCTTTTCATCAAGCTTGGTGCTGGAAGTCATTTTGCCCCGGGATCTTGATAATATGACAAAAGATTGAAATTTTTACCTTCCCAGTGAGTGCGCTATGCCAAGGCGACCTCCTTTCTTCAAAAGTCTGCTCCAACTTCATCCTTTAGATGTCCAAATGCCTTGACATAGGGTTTCATGAGGAAACCTTTTTCAACTTTCAAATTTTATAGATCTGATTTGGGGGAAAGATGCACCCTTCTTAGGTGAGCCTCTCTGAGGTCTTATCTTGCCCAACGAGTTCCTCTAGATTGTGAAAATGGCCTCTTTCAGGGTAGTTCTGATACCATGTTGATATTTTTCTTAAGCAGTTAAGAGTATTCATAATTCTTTTACTTTTAATTATTAGAATAAACTGCATGCACGAGGATCACTAAAAGAAAGACATTCACAATATACACAAAGATTTATCATGGGAAATCCTCTTGGGGAAGAAAACGCAACATAACTTCTTCAATATAGATCCGTCAACCAAATACAATGTCAATACAATGAAGAAACCCTAGCACAATAGTGTGCTCTCATTAATACAAGAAGAAACCCTAGCACAAGAGAGTGCTCTTATCACATATCACATGAGCAAGGTGGTGCACCATTAGAAGAGAGAGAAATCCTAGCCCAAAGGCTCAAAACCAAGTATAGAACACCTCGTTGCTGAAATTTCGGCTTCCTGGCTGCATTAGCAAACTTCCTTGATGAGAGGACAAATTGTGTTAATAGGATGAGGCCTAGGCGCCTCTTATTTATAATCTTATGTTGACTTCTGCCTGGGGTGACCTGAGCCTATATTGGGGCCAAATTTACATCAAAATAATATTATTTTACAATAAATTAATATGTCTTCTTATAGAGGAGCCAACTTTTCATACTGGACTTCTTCCAAGGGTTTCCAGGGTTTCGTCAATGTTTCTTATTGGTGAATGACTTTCGAAGTTGCCAAAACATCAACAATTCAAGCCTTAAAATATGGTAGAAAAGTATTAACATTCCTAATCAATGATTTTGGTTTGTGTGAAGGGTAGATTTTTGCTAAGGCCATGACAAAACAATTCAACAATAAACACCACCAACAATGGGGTACATAAGGGGCTTGGTGCTCTTGATTAAATGCCAATCACATACCCTCATGCATGATAGAATCCAATGAAAATGTTGTAAACCCATCAATCCTGAAAACCTGAAAACTGTTAAGAATGTTGAATTTTAAATGGGATATGAAATTATATTTTCTCCATATGAAGTTTGATGAGGTTGGAACCACTCTCAAACAATTCGAAACAATTAATGGTAATGTTAAAAATTTAAGTCAACTTTTACTTTAAGAATTTAACATTACCATTAATTGCCAACGTTTTTGGTCAAACCTACTAAAAAACCATAATCATGGTTCAATGTATACAAGGAGCACCTAGGGAGCACACTCCCTACTAAAGGATCGCCACAGTCCCCACAATCACGAGGAGCATCCGAGGGAGCACCACACTCCCCACATTGGCAAGGAGCATCCCAAGGCTTCCTTGGAGCATGTCTTGAATTTTCAAAGTGTGCTATCAGGGGTGCTCCCTAGATGCTCCTGCTCGAAGGTGCTCCCTAGACACTCCTGCTCAAAGCGTGGTTCCAAGGGGGTAGCAACCAACCCCTGGGAAGGTGCTCCCAACAACACTAGTTTAGAACAACCAAACAAGGGAAACAAGAACTATGGCAAGTTAGATTAAAAGTACAACTTGCAAGGAAGGCCAAGTGGTACTATAAGGAGAAGGTTGAGGAAATATTTCCATATCTCCTTCCATAAAATCTTTTGGGGAACACAAGCCTCCTAAAATGGGGAAGTATAATGCAAAATGGGTCACTATATAATTTGTTGTTTGTTTTGGTACTTTTTGAGAGGAAAAATTTGAGCCATGGAATTGTAAGGTCCATTTTAAGGGCACATCTTATTTTGGAGATTTGGTGTCCTAAATATTTCAAAGCCAATTTCGATAATTAAAAGCTCAGTTTTAGGGTCAAAACTTTGCAAACATAGTTCCCAATTGTCCAACGTTGTTCTACTTGTTGAGATCATTCAAATGATCCAAAGACCACCTCAATTAAACTTTGTATAAGTTATGCCCCCCACAAGTTGACCTATGCTTTGATTATCACAATACCAAGTTGGATGCCACATCGGCTCCCATTACTCATTCATGTGGCATTAGTCATGTCATCTCTTTCAAGAATATTCTAAAGGGTAAAAAACCCTAACCTTAATCAATAGTTGAGGCATGCAAAAAACCTAAAACTAAATGGCTATTAGGACATTAAACACTGAGCCGCAAGGAAGGGAAGGGGTTTTGTTCTGATTAAATTGATTTTTTGTTCCACATATGAGCAGTGCAAAGGAGTGGGATATTATGAGAAGCACAAAATAATACCATGTAACAACGATTCAGGCCACAGTGTCTATTGCAACTTCATAGTGAGTCCATCTTTCTTCATATTTGTAATTTACATATGAGAATAAAATAACAAGTCATAGTCCTCACCTTCTAGCTAGGCTTTCCCATATTAGAGTTCCCATGGAACCTCTTGTGTTCATTGTGTGGATGGTGTGATCATTTTAGTATTGTGCTTATAATATTACATTTTAATTATAAGTAAACACTACATAATAAAGAATACCTCAAAATATTTTGNCTAGGCTTTCCCATATTAGAGTTCCCATGGAACCTCTTGTGTTCATTGTGTGGATGGTGTGATCATTTTAGTATTGTGCTTATAATATTACATTTTAATTATAAGTAAACACTACATAATAAAGAATACCTCAAAATATTTTGTAGCTACTTGTAAGATCTCTCATGATGCACTATCCAAAGGAATATCCATGACAATTTACAAATCAACTCCTCCCCTAGAAACCTCAAAGCATACAAACACAATGTGTGCATATATTTGACTTACTCAATGCATGTGCCCTTGTGTACATATGTGCAACCCTATGCTACAAGGGAGAAGCCTTCTCCCCTCACCCCAAACATCATCAATCTCGAAGCCCACTCTTAGAGAAAACCTACCATGGACCCATTTTCGAGAGAATGATCCTATGAAAGAGAGAGCACTTCTTGGTGTTGTGGGAAGCACTCCAAGAAGTGGAATCCCATAGTGTTACATTTTAATAAAATATCTCTCCCACGACCCAATGAAATGCTCCCATAATTTTTGCCTCTTTTGTTTGTTTGTTTTGCATGTGAGGCCCAAGAGAAGGCCCTAATAGGCCACAAGTGCATGGCTAGGAATTATGAGTGGATAAATGCTCTTTTTCACTCCATTTTCTCTCATTATATCACTCATTTCACTCATCTTTATGAGGGTTTTGAATAGGTTTCTTGCTATTTGTTAAAGATAAAATTTGTGAGCACTTGGAGGGGAGATTGAAGTCTACAATAGTTACATTCAACAATTATTAGAGCATTGAAAAAGTAATCTCTCTCCTTATTATTGCTTGCTTATTTAAATTTCTTGTAATCATGTAGGTTTTTGATGTTGAACGTTCGCTTCTCCTAATCTTTCCCATTCATTCTTCTCCCTTACTCGATTGCAGGGTATTCTCTAGAAGCATTGGTATTTGGTGCATGCTTTCTCTTTTTATCAATGTTCCATCAAGACTATGAGATAGGGGGACACGAGTGTGAGGGGACACACAGGGGGGAC
The DNA here is from genome assembly GCA_010110895.2 of Picea sitchensis. Taxonomy (NCBI): domain Eukaryota; kingdom Viridiplantae; phylum Streptophyta; class Pinopsida; order Pinales; family Pinaceae; genus Picea; species Picea sitchensis. The sequence goes on along the minus strand of SNQJ01S0059823.1, from coordinate 31,763 downwards.
ACGTGGAAGTACCTCCAAATTTTAGGGATTTTAGGGAAATGGGGGAGAAATTGTTAGATTTTAACTTTACAGAGCATTCAGGTTTACCGGTATATTTGGATCTTCTTTCACATTAGCATTTATATCATGTACTGAAAATAAGAGCAGCAATAACAAGAAAAATAAGACACAAGAATTTATCTTAGGAAAACCCCAAATGGGGGAAAAACCTAGACAACCTTTCTTAGAGAGATTATGAGCAAACAAGTCCAAATATGAACCAACATATAAACCCTAGCACAATGGCTAGCTAAAGAAACCACCAAAATGTAACACCCTATTTCCCCCAATCTGTAAAAATAACTATACTGGCCAAGTATTGTGGCAAACTCAGAAATGTGAATGTGTGATGTGAATGGACCTTGTGAAAAAGATCGATGAATGTAAATAATATTATGAATATTCCAGGTGCCTTCCA
>SNQJ01S0059823.1:10546-31296 GCA_010110895.2 Picea sitchensis | reverse complement strand
TCATATATGTGACTGATGCTGAATGTGCCATTGTTTATTTCCCTACATTATTGTGATCATCATTTAGTGTTTCAACAAAGAGTTTAAAAGAAGTATAATTGTTTAAGCTCAGGTACAACTGATTCACCCCCCCCTCTCAGTTGTTCAACAGATACCAGGAACATTTTGGGGCTGGAAGGGAGGCCTCTCTGGTCTAGGATGGACTATCCTTTGTCCAATCCAATTGAAAATCCAGCTTGAAAGAGCTGGTTTAACTCTTGAGGATCGACATTGAAATGTATTGAGAATCTGGGCCTTTTAGGCCCTTTGTTCCAGTTTCCTCTGCCCTTATTGTTTCGGCCATGACTTCCTTTTAGGCCCTTTGTTCCAGTTTCCTCTGCCCCTATTGTTCCACCATCGCTTGTATTGGGATACTCATCATTAGGATCATCCTTCATCCTTTGCCTCTTGTCTAGCCTTTTCCTCTACCTCGATCCTCTAGGGACATCAATCAACACCACCCAATTTTAATGAAACTCCCTCATTCATGTTGAGATTTTTCTTAAGCAGTTAAGTGTATTCGAAATTCTTTTACTTTCAATTATTAGAATAATCTGCATGCATGAGGATCACTTAAAGAAGACATTCACAGTATACACAAGGATATACCCTGGGAAACCCTCTTGGGGAAGAAAACCCAACATAATTCTTCAATATAGATTCGTCAACCAAGTACAATGTCAATATAATGAAAAAACCCTAGCACAATAGTGTGCTCTCATTAATACAATAAGAAACCCTAGCCCAAGAGAGTTCTCTTATGACATATCACATGAGCAAGGTGGTGCACCACTAGAAGAGAGAGAAATCCTAGCCCAAAGGCTCAAAACCAAGTATAGAACACCTCCTTACTGAAATTCCGACTTCCTGGCTGCAGTAGCGAGCTTCGTTGATGAGAGGACAAGTTGTGTTAATAGGATGAGGCCTGGGCACCTCTTATTTATAATCTTCTATTGAGTTCTGCCTGGGCCGACCGGAGCCTATACTAGGGCTGAATTTCCAGGGTTTCTTCAATGTTTCTTATTGGTGAATGACTTTCAAAGTTGCCAAAACATCAACACTCCCTCTCAACGAGGAAGACATTATCCAAGCATGTCTTGTACTTGTTCTTGGTATTCTTATGGCACGATCTTCAATACTGCTTTTGCACATCTATACTTTTGACCATTTACTTGTTGAATTTCCGTGAATCTATACATCACTAGAAGTTCTATAACCATGTCATGCATCTGGGGTCTCATCATCATATGTAGCTTCTCTCTAGCGGGCACATCCTTATCGTCCTTTTAGACCTTGTGGGTTTCGACGTCCTTTCAGACCTTATGTCATTATGGGACTTCGTCTAGCTCACACAAAACTAGGAAACTAGCCAGCTCACACAGAACTAGGAAACTATCCAACTCACACAGAACTAGGCAACTATCCCTAAAGCTATCCCTTCTGGTTGGCACACTAGGAATCCAACCCACAATGACTGGGCATCTAACCACAAGGGTTAGGCGATATAGTGTACACACACTAGCTGTCTATCCCAAGGATAGGAATCCTCCAACCACACAAGTTGGTCCTCCAACTTGAAAGTTGGGCATCTTCTAGCCTCGAGGGTTGTGCATCCTGACCCTGTGCGAGATCAAGCCTACTTGTGCCACAGTCGGTAATGTGCCCATGAATGACTACCCAATGTTGCCACACTCTGCATGCTACTGCCCCTCGAATCACATCTGTAACTCATCACTCCCTCTTACGAGGGAAGTCCTTCTAGACCACACCAAGCTTGTCTCTGAAATACTCAAACCTTATCTTTGACAGAGGCTTGGTCAACACATTGACTATCTGCTCCTTTGTGGAAATATACTGCAGCTTCACAACTCCCTTTTGCACCATGTCTCAGATATAATGGTACTTAATCTCGATATGCTTTGAATTGTCCTGAAACACATGTTTCTCGGATAACTTTATGCAACTCTCCTTGTCACAAAAGATACAAGTCACCTCCAACTAGATATCAAACAACCCTGTAAGCAACTTATGAAGCCGCACAACTTTGCTACTAGCTAAACATGTTTCTATACATTTTTCCTCGGCTGTACTAAGTGCCACACTAGTCTATTTCCTGTTGAGACATGAGATCATAGCTGATCCCAAACTAAAGCAACATCCTGGTGTACTCTTTCGATCTGCGATACTACTAGCCCAATCTGAATCAGCATAGCCTTGCAGTCTTATCTCACGATCCAAGACATATATGAGTCCATAGTCAATTGTACCTTTCATGTAACTTAATACGTGTTTTGCTGCAATCAAGTGAACACTTATAGGTTTAACCATATACTGACTCAATGTGTTCATCGCAAAGCATATATCTGGCCTTGTGTTTGTCAAATACATCAGTGAACTAATCATTTGTCTATACATGGTGGCATCCACTGTCGCTGAAGATGTATCACTTAATAACTCCAGGTTCATCACCATTGGTGTAGACATGGCTTTACAATCCATCATTCCAAATCTCTTCAGGATTCCTACAACATATTTTCCTTGGTTAAGGAAAATCTCATCTGGTTTCTGCCATATCTATAGAACTAAGAAATAATGCATCATACCTAGGTCTTTCATCTCGAACTCTAAAACAAGCTTCCTCTTACAGTCAACGATGAGCTTCTCGTCCCCTGTTAGAAACAGGTCATCCACATATAACAATAATATCACTGGTCCACCATCCACTACCTTGTAAAGCCCAAGCTCATCAGAAAACTGTCAATTCTACCGTACCATGCCATGGGTGCTTGCTTCAATCCATACAAGGATTTCTTCAACCTGCACACATGTTTCTTCCTGCCACGTGTCTTGAAACCTTATGGCTGCTCCATGTACACTTCCTCTTCTACTACACCATTCAAAAAAGTTGTCTTCACCTACATATGATGTACCTTCCATTTCAGTACTACAACTATCACAAGTATAGCTCTAATTGAAGTGTATCTCGCCACAGGAGCAAAAGTCTCCTCATAATCTATTCCTTCTTTCTGGGAGAAACCACGAGCCATGAATCTTGCCTTATACTTCACGACACTGCCATCTGCTGAATGATTTATCTTGTAGATCCAATTGGAACTCACCACTTACTTCTCTTTTTGTCTCGGAACCACATCCCAAACATCATTCTTCATAATGGATTGGTACTCCTCAATCATGGAATCCTTCCATACTTTCTTCTCTGCAACCTCTTCATAACAGGTAGGCTCTGCATCAATGATATCACTTAACAATTCCATGTAACTAGAATATGGTCGCGGTTTCTTACTTTCTCTAAAAGATCCGTTTGGAGCACCATACTTCTCTGTATCCTGAATAATCTCTTGAGCCCAAGCTGGTCTTCTCTTATTTGTAGTCATCTCTCGTGGTGGATATGTAGGTCTTTTTGGTTCTTACATATCATGATATTCTGGAACATACTCTTTTGGTACAATGTCATTACCTGTATATGTATCTGCAATCCTAGGGGCTTGAGGCTCCTCGTCAAGGACCTTATATGTATGATTTTTCCTCGATCTACTGAAGGATGCATCCTCATCGAAGGTAACATCTCTACTAGTCTCAATCTACTTGTGACCAAGGATGTAGACTCTATATGCCTTCGATGTCTCACTATATCCAACAGATATACCCTTCTTTCTTGAAGGATCCAACTTTGATCTCTTATCCTTGGGAACATGCACATATACTGGACAAACAAATATTCACAGGTGGCTGAACTCTAGCTTTTCTCCTGTAAACATTTCTTCTGGTGTCTTGTTCCCAAGTATATGGCGAGGACTTCTGTTCTGCACATATACAACATTTCTAGCTGCTTCTGCTCATAGATGCATAAGTAAATATTGATTATGAATCATAGCCTTTACTACGTCCATTATCATCTGATTCTTTCTTTCTGCCACACCATTCTGTTGAGGATTGTAGGGAGTAGTGAGCTCCCTCTTAATCCCAACTTCTCCACATAATTATTTGAAGTCATCTGATGTGAACTCTCCTCCATTATCCGACCTTAAAATATTTATCTTCTTTTAAAAAATATTTTCTACAAGGGATTTGAATTCCTTGAACTTGTTGGATACTTTGGCTTTTTCTTTCAAGAAATAAATCCAAGTTTTACATGAGAAATCATCAATAAATGAAACATAATATACATATCCACTAAGTGAAGTGGTTGTCATCGGTTCACACACGTCTGAGTGCATGATGTCCAAAACTCCTTTGGCTTTGTTGTCACTGATTGGAAACAAACTCTTCACGTTCTTTCCTTGTGCACATCCCTTGCATATACCATCATGATTCACCCGAATCTCTGGAAAACATGTCACCATCTTGCTCACGATCGGTAATGCTTTGTAATGTATGTGAGAAAGCTTTCTATGCCATAGCTCACTCGAATTTATTGTATTGTGAACTAATGTTGAGTTTGAGTGTCCCTTTAATTTGTATGGAGCTCCTTCTTGAACACCAATCACAATAGCATCATCAATAGACTTTCCTCTTGGCCACATAAGAAATTCACCATCAACGAAAGCAATTATGAATCCTTTCTCATCCAATGCTAACATGGAAAGGATATTCTTCTTCAAACCAAGTACATACAAAACATCTTCATCTTCATAGGCTTTCCAGAATCCAACCTGTAGGAGGCTTCTCCTACCCCTTTAATGGGATACTTGATAGTCATCATCGAGCTTCACCTTATGAGGTGAATCCTTCTAAACTAGATTTGAAAAAGAATCCTTGTAACCGATCATGTGCTTAGAAGCACCATTATCAACAGGCCATGTGTCACATCCACGAGTGATTGACCATGTAAGAGATGATATAAAAACAGATTCTTCACTTGAATCATATTATTTTTTTATTTTTTGAGCAGGATCATCATCTTCTACGTCATGATCATGATGTCTTTTATTTTTACCTTTTTTGATTTGATCTTTTATGCGAGGACAATTTCTTGCAATGTGTCCCATCTTCTGTCAACTATAGCATTTGTAACTTGAATAATCCTTTTGAGTTTGTTGGTGTCTTTTGTGACCTTTGGAACTTCCTGTGGGGATGAACCTCTTTCCTGCTTTTTCCTTTTCTTGCATGTGCTCCTAGTGCTTGATTTTCGTCATCACCCAACTTTTCTTCTCTTGTTGCCAATCTAGCTTCTTCTTGAGTGAAATCTTCCCATAGCCTGCTAAAATTTGTTAGATTTATTCTTGAACAAATTCCCTGAATAAATGATTCCCAAGACCTTGGCAAACCATTCAATGTAGTCATTACCAGCTCAACTTCTTCAACTGTGTCTCCAATGGCTTCAAGTTGTTCTTTGATTTGAGATATCCGTGTAAAGTAGGATTGAGTGGTTTTTGAGTTCTTCATCATCACATTCTTGAGTTGTGTCCTCAATGTCATCTTTCGGTTGATATTCTTTCTTTCATATAGTCGGGATAAAGCATTAAACAAATTCTTTGGAGTATTCAATGATGAGACATGAGGGATTAAGTGATCTTTGATATATTCCGAAATAATCCTCTTTGCTTTAACCGGTTTCTTTTTGTGCTTTGCCTTAGCTTCATCGCCCTCTGGCTCTTCAACTTCTTTTCAATGAAGCCTTCTAGATCATTTTCTTCTAGAATGAGCATCACTCTATATTTTCATGCTCATAAGTTATCAACACCCTCAAGCTTCTCATCTAGCTTGGTGCTGGAAGTCATTTTGCCCCGGGATCTTGAAAATATGACAAAAAATTGAAATTTTGACCTTCCCAATGAGTGCGCTATGCCAAGGTGACCTCCTTTCTTCAAAAGTTTGCTCCAACTTGATCCTTTAGATGTCCAAATGCCTTGACCTAGGGTTTCATGAAGAAACTTTTTTCAACTTTCAAATTTTATAGATCTAATCTGGGGAAAAGATGCACCCTTCTTAGGTGAGCCTCTCTGAGGTCTTATCTTGCCCAACGAGTTCCTCTAGACTGTGAAAATGGCCTCTTTCAGGGTAGTTCTGATACCATGTTGATATTTTTCTTAAGCAGTTAAGAGTATTCATAATTATTTTACTTTTAATTATTAGAATAAACTGCATGCACGAGGATCACTGAAAGAAATACATTCACAATATACACGAGGATTTATCATGGGAAATCCTCTTGGGGAAGAAAACCCAACATAACTTCTTCAATATAGATCCGTCAACCAAGTACAATGTCAATACAATGAAGAAACCCTAACACAATAGTGTGCTCTCATTAATATAAGAAGAAACCCTAGCAGAAGAGAGTGCTCTTATGACATATCACATGAGCAGGGTGGCGCACCACTAGAAGAGAGAGAAATCCTAGCCCAAAGGCTCAAAACCAAGTATAGAACACCTCCTTGCTGAAATTTCAGCTTCCTGGCTGCAGTAGCAAACTTCCTTGATGAGAGGACAAATTGTGTTAATAGGATGAGGCCTAGGCGCCTCTTATTTATAATCTTCTGTTGACTTCTGCCTGGGGTGACCTGAGCCTATATTGGGGCCAAATTTACATCAAAATAATATTATTTTACAATAAATTAATATGTCTTGTTATAGAGGAGCCAACTTTTCATTCTGGAGTTCTTCCAAGTGTTTGTAGGGTTTCTTCAATGTTTCTTATTGGTGAATGACTTTCGAAGTTGCCAAAACATCAACAATTCAAGCCTTAAAATATGGTAGAAAAGTATTAACATTCCTAATCAATGATTTTGGTTTGAGTGAAGGGTACATTTTTGCTAAGGCCATGACAAAACAATTCAACAATAAACACCACCAACAATGGGGTACATAAGGGGCTTGGCGCTCTTGATTAAATGCCAATCACATACCCTCATACATGATAGAATCGAATGAAAATGTTGTAAACCCATCAATCCTGAAAACATGAAAACTGTTAAGAATGCTGAATTTTAAATGGGATATGAAATTATATTTTCTCGAGATGAAGTTCGATGAGGTTCAAACACCTCGAAACAATTAATGGTAATGTTATCAATTTAAGTCAACTTTTACTTTAAGAGTTTAACATTACCATTAATTGCCAACGTTTTTGGTCAAACCTACTAAAAAACCATAATCATGGTTCAATGTGTACAAGGAGCACCAAGGGAGCATCCAGGGAGCACACTCCCTACTATAGGATCGCCACGGTTCCCACAGTCACAAGGAGCATCCGAGGGAGCACCACACTCCCCACATTGGCAAGGAGCATCCCAAGGCTTCCTTGGAGCATGTCTTGAATTTTCAAAGCGTGCTCCCTAGATGCTCCTGCTCGAAGGTTCTCCCTAGACACTCCTGCTCAAAGCGTGGTTCCAAGGGGGTAGCAACCAACCCCTGGGAAGGTGCTCCCAACAACACTAGTTTAGAACAACCAAACAAGGGAAACAAGAACTATGGCAAGTTGGATTAAAAGTACAACTTGGAAGGAAGGCCAAGTGGTACTATAAGGAGAAGGTTGAGGAAATATTTCCATATCTCCTTCCATAAAATCTTTTGGGGAACATAAGCCTCCCAAAATGGGGAAGTATAATGCAAAATGGGTCACTATATAATTTGTTGTTTGTTTTGGTACTTTTTGAGAGGAAAAATTGGAGCCATGGAATTGTAAGGTCCATTTTAAGGGCACATCTTATTTTGGCGATTTGGTGTCCTAAATCTTTCAAAGCTAATTTCGATAATTAAAAGGTCAGTTTTAGGGTCAAAACTTTGCAAACATAGTTCCCAATTGTCCAACGTTGTTCTACTTGTTGAGAGCATTCAAATGATCCAAAGACCACCTCAATTAAAATTTGTATAAGTTATTCCCCCCACAAGTTGACCTATGCTTTGATTATCACAATACCAAGTTGGATGCCACATTGGCTCCCATTACTCATACATGTGGCATCAGTCATGTCTTCTCTTTCAAGAATATTCTAAAGGGTAAAAAACCCTAACCTTAATCAATAGTCGAGGCAGGAAAAAAGCCTAAAACTAAATGGCTATTAGGACATTAAACACTGAGCCGCAAGGAAGGGAATGGGTTTTGTTCCGATTAAATTGATTTTTTGTTCCACAGATGAGCAGTGCAAAGGAGTGGGATATTATGAGAAGCACAAAATAATACCATGTAACAGTGATTCAGGCCACAATGTCTATTGCAACTTCATAGTGAGTCCATCTTTCTTCATATTTGTAATTGACATATGAGAATAAAATAACAAGTCATAGTCCTCACCTTCTAGCTAGGCTTTCCCATATTAGAGTTCCCATGGAACTTATTAGCGATCAAATAATTTGTTCTGAAATTTGTTTGAAAAATGATGCCTCATCTTGTGGAGGACTTTTGACTACCTTCCCAAGCTCTAAAAACATATATGAAAGTACCATTGGAAATCTTAGGATTTCTAGATGTTAATCGACTATTCAAGCATGTAAAACAGACTCTCCACGGTTCATAAATTTGATTTTTCTCAAGGCAGTTTTCATTAAAAAATCTGCGCTTTCACCAGCTCATTGGTTTAGAAATCTGCTAGTTAGCCGTTGAAAGCTTTCCTTTTCACCAGCTAAAGGGGCGGATTCAGGGAAAATTAGCTGGTGAAAGCGCAAAAGAGTCCAGAAACATCTTCTTTCTGCCCAGATCACGATTTTTTATTTCCTGAACACGTGGGAAAGGTGTCAAATGATGGATAATAATTAGGAGAAGCTAAATCATCTTTCTCATCCAACTTTAAAGACATGTGGTGAGGAAATAACACCAAATGGCACAATAATTCTTGACAGAAAATCTCCCAGTCANACGTGGGAAAGGTGTCAAATGATGGATAATAATTAGGAGAAGCTAAATCATCTTTCTCATCCAACTTTAAAGACATGTGGTGAGGAAATAACACCAAATGGCACAATAATTCTTGACAGAAAATCTCCCAGTCATCAAAAACATATTTATGAATATGTGATTTTCACCTACAGACTGCCAAATAATGCTTTAGTTGTCAAATTCGACTTGTAATGATCAGATTAAATTTATGTGGTTAAATATTAGGTTATTTTATTGTATTAAGTTTTGTACTTTGTTTTCCATTTTTAGAAATCCAGATCCATGTTTATAGGATCTGAGATCTGTTGTAAAAGATATAAATACCTATCATTTGATAGAAGCAGGGGGTCGATTTTGGATACAGGAACTATACCTTTGTAACAGATTTTTCATATGATAATACAGATCACAAGTTTCTCTCTCTATTAATGTCAGATTTCCACCCTTCTTCTGCACTCTTATTCAAGTTGTTTTAACTACAAAATGACTATCATCTCATTAGTCAGTTCATAACTTGATTAATAGTTTCTTACATTGTCTATTAAACCCATCATTGTGTATCTGGTTTATAAGCACTGTCTTCTTCACCCACTTAAATCTATTATCTGATTATTGATCCTTGAGGGCATTGGTTTATTTGATTATTCATTTTAACTGTCTGGATACTATATTGTAGTTGAGTTATCCCATTGATCCACACATACAAAAACACAAAAACAAGTTTACTTTAAGTTACCAAGCATCTTTGTCTTACAACCTCAAAGAGTTTCTTGGAGTGATAATAAATTGGCCCCGTTGCCAGGTAGAGGAGATTGAAGCTCAGCTTCCTTGAGACACGACAAGATCCAGCTTTGATGATAGACAAAGTTTGGACACAAATCGGTTGTAATCATCTATCTCGCGACTCCATGAAGGAAGATTCAGTGGCGACTCCACTGGTATGAAATGAACAAGAGGTATGCATTTTGCAAATTTTCAAGTATTTCTGGTTACCCTCATCCAGTGCCTAGTAGAGATGAATGGGAACGCAGCCTTCCCAGATTTTGAGGAGAAGAATGGGAAGTGCCAGCTGAACACTTGCTGGATTTTCATGACTTTATTCATCGGCTTGAAATTGTACATGAGGATGTTCAAATTAAGTTTTTCAGACATTCATTAGAGGGGATTGGTCTTGACTGGTGTCGGTCTCTTCCAAGTTCAAGTGTCAGCTCTTTGGCAGATTTTCATGCTGCTTTTCATATGTTTTGTAAAGATCAATTTTCAAATGACTTTCTCTATCCTGAGTGTTGTCATGAATTCAATCTTTTGAATAAAGAATTAGACACTCATGAGGAGTATGTTGCTGTAGAGGATACTCTTCATTATGATCGAGAGATTAGTAATCCACACTATGATAACCTTAGAGATGCTTTTGAAATTGTACCAAATGCATCTACTATCTTAGGTTGTCATGAAGATCATATTTTTCCTTCTGAAAACTTTGAAGATGTTGAGCAGATTGACATATCAATAGGAGATAGTTTCAAATCTGCAGCAAATACTAAGGGCAGCTCTCAGCTTTCAGTTTTGCAGACAAAGGGAATTGCAGCAGACATGAAGAGAAAAATGATGAGCATAAGGGTCCAGATCAACAGTCCAACCTATATGTTTCTCCGACAGAGGTTGAGCAATCTACATTCAGCATTAAGATCATTAAAGGCAGCCTGAAACAACATTTCATTTTTCAGTGGGAACAACAACAAGGAGAGGTATTTCATTGTGACTTTGATGACCCTATTGCTGAATATTTGGAATCTATGAACATCATATATGTTAAAGTATTTTGGTCAGATGAAAATTGGCTTTGTCATCAGTTCAAACTACTTTTCTGTTGGCCATGCATTCAATTATTTGTTGGGTCAAGATCAAGAACATGTTCAGTAAATCGGTATCTGATATGGCTTCATTGGAAGCATGAGTTTACTTGATTGAGCATCAGTACAATGGTTAGAGCAGGAGTAGGTAGTGAATAAGCTCTTCATATGAGCAAGTAGATCATGTTCAGTTGTTGATTTATGAAAAATAGGCAGGCTGTAGGCATAGAATGTATGTGTAGCAAATTTGGTCTTCTAAAGATGTAGGTGGCTCGAGCAACAAGTTGAAAGCTACCGGTTTCAAAGGCAACAAGCAGGAGTTTAGTGTTTTTTCAAATACATAGTGCATTTCAAGCGACAGTCCAAGAGGAATTTTCATTAAATTCCTATGCTAAGAGATCATATAGAGATCGATTCCCATATCTGAATATTACTGATATTGAAGTTATTTCTTCCAAGCTGTGAGTGTTGAGTTATTCACCATTCAATAAATCCTCTATAAATTCATATGGCGTGCAGGCAGAAATCTTGTGGACAGAAGAATTTTCTACAAATATTTAGCAAATATCAGAATAGAGAAGAATGTTCGATTGTGAATTCATCAACTTTTGCATTTTGGGATATTACTTCTGCCCCGGGAAAGCAATCCAGAGATGATCGATGATATGATAGAACTTTTTCTGTCAAAGGCACGTTTATTGCTGGGATCATCTATTTATGGAAACTTCAAATGGAAAATTTCTCGGAAGTGTTTGCTAGTACCCAGGTCATTAGTAACATGCTTTCACTTACCTTGTTGAAAACTGGAACGAAAGACAAAAAAGCTCTGGCACACATTACTATTCATTTTGTGCCTTGGAACTGATGACTGAGAGATCTCTAAATAGGCTGCCATTTGAGAATTTCAACTGTGAATTCATTGTTGATCAATACAACAAATTACAAACAATTTTCAGTTTAGCAGAAGATTAGGTGAAAAAGCCAAAATTTTTGGAGATAACATGGTCATAAATAGAGTTCCATACATTTTTTAGAAATTTAAATGTCAAAGTATATGATATAACTTGTTTATTCCTATAATAAATTGATTGTCAAAAGGTATTTCCAAAAATCAAAGAAAAGCTTTTCAACAACTAATCTCTATTTTGAAGCTGAAGTTAGCCGGTGAAAGTTCAAGGTTTCAACAACTAAATGGCATTTCCGAAAACAAGTGAGCCGGTGAAAGTGCAACCCTCGGTTTTCTTATTTGTAGACACAGGAAGATTGTAGAGAGGAAGATGATGAGATGAAAAGTATAGATCAGGAGTTCATCATGCATTTTTCTCAGACGGAGATTAAGCAGTTTGTATTTAGAATTGAGATCTATGATTGATTAAATGAATAAACAAGCAGGTTACAAGCAGGTTATAGGCTGCTACAGGTTTTCAGATGATAAATTTTAAAGGCCAAATGACTCCATGCCCAATACTAAAGGCACAAGGTCTTCCAGGTTCTTGGAAACCTTGCAGGGAGGTCTCCATCCCAGTTGGAGCCAGATGTTAGCGATCAAATAATTCATTCTGAAATTTGTTTGAAAAATGATGCCTAATATTGTGGAGGAATTTTGAATACCTTCCCAAGCTCTAAAAACAGATCTGAACATACAATTGGAAATCTTAGGATTTCTAGATGTCAATCGACTATTCAAGCATGCAAAACAGACTCTCTACGGTTCAGAAATTTGATTTTTCCCAAGGTAGTTTTCATTAAAAAATCTGCGCTGTCACCAGCTCATTGGTTTGGAAATCTGCTAGTTAGCCGTTGAAAGCTTTCTTTTTCACCAGCTAAAGGGGCAGATTCAGGGAAAATTAGCTGGTGAAAGCGCAAAAGAGTCCAGAAACGTCTTCTTTCTGCCCAGATCGCGATTTTTTAATTCCTGAACACGTGGGAAAGGTGTCAAATGATGGATAATAATTAGGAGAAGCTAAATCATCTTTCTCACCCAACTTTAAAGACATGTGGTGAGGAAATAACACCAAATGACACAATAATTCTTGACAGAAAATATCCCAGTCATCAAAAATAGATTTTTGAATCTGTGATTTTCACCTACAGACTGCCAAATAATGCTTTAGTTGTCAAATTCGACTTGTAATGATCAAATTAAATTTATGTGGTTAAATATTAGGTTATTTTATTGTATTAAGTTTTGTACTTTGTTTTCCATTTTTAGAAATCTAGATCCATGTTTATAGGATCTGAGATCTATTGTAAAAGATATAAATACCTATCATTTGATAGAAGCAAGGGGTTGATTTTGGATACAGGAACTATACCTTTGTAACAGACTTTTCATATGATAATACAGATCACAAGTTTCTCTCTCTATTAATGTCAGATTTCCACCCTTCTTCTGCACTCTTATTCAAGTTGTTTTAATTGCAAAATGACTGTCATCTCATTAGTCAGTTCATAACTTGATTAATAGTTTCTTACATTGTTTATTAAACCCATCATTGTGTATCTGGTTTATAAGCACTGTCTTCTTCACCCACTTAAAGCTATTATCTGATTATTGATCCTTGAGGGCATTGGTTTATTTGATTATTCATTTTAACTGTCTGGATACTATATTGTAGTTGAGTTATCCCATTGATCCACACATACAAAAACACAAAAACAAGTTTACTTTAAGTTACCAAGCATCTTTGTCTTACAACCTCAAAGAGTTTCTTGGAGTGATAACAAAACCTCTTGTGTTCATTGTGTGGATGGTGTGATCATTTTAGTATTGTGCTTATAATATTACATTTTAATTATAAGTAAACACTACATAATAAAGAATACCTCAAAATATTTTGCAGCTACTTGTAAGATCTCTCATGATGCACTATCCAAAGGAATATCCACGACAATTTACAAATCAACTCCTCCCCAAGAAACCTCAAAGCATACAAACACAACGTGTGCATATATTTGACTTACTCAATGCATGTTCCCTTGTGTACATATGTGCAACCCTATGCTACAAGGGAGCACCCTTCTCCCCTTGCCGCAAACATCATCAATCTTGAAGTCCACTCTTAGAGAAAACCTACCATGGACCCATTTTCGAGAGAATGATCCTGGGAAAGAGAGAGCACTTCCTGGTGTTGTGGGAAGCACTCCAAGAAGTGGAATCCCATAGTGTTCCAGTTTAATAAAATATCGCTCCCACGACCCAATGAAATGCTCCCATAATTTTTGCCTCTTTTGTTTGTTTGTTTTGCATGTGAGGCCCAAGAGAAGGCCCTAATAGGCCACACGTGCATGGCTAGGAATTATGAGTGAATAAATGCTCTTTTCACTCAATTTTCTCTCATTATATCACTCATTTCACTCATCTTTGCGAGGGTTTTGAATAGGTTTCTTGCTATTTGTTAAGGATAAAATTTGTGAGCACTTGGAGGGGAGATTGAAGTCTACAATAGTTACATTCAACAATTGTTAGAACATTGAAAAAGTAAGCTCTCTCCTTATTATTGCTTGCTTATTTAAATTTCTTGTAGTCATGTGGGTTTTCGATGTTGAACGTTCACTTCTCCTAATCTTTCCCATTCATTCTTCTCCCTTACTCGATTGCAGGGTATTCTCTAGAAGCATGGGTATTTGGTGCATGCTTTCTCTTTTTATCAATGTTCCACCAAGACTTTGAGATAGGGGGACGCGAGTGTGAGGGGATGCACAGGGGGGACACGTGGAAGTACCCCCAAATTTTAGGGATTTTAGGGAAATGGGGGACAGGGGGACATTGTTAGATTTTCATTAACTTTACAGAGCATTCAGGTTTACTGGCATATTTAGATCTTCTTTCACATTAACATTTATATCATGTACTGAAAATAAGAGCAGTAGTAACAAGAAAAAGAAGACACAAGAATTTATCTTAGGAAAACCCCAAATGGGGGAAAAACCTAGGCAACCTTTCTTAGAGAGATTATGTGCAAACAAGTCCAACTATGAACCAACATATAAAACCTAGCACAATGGCTAGCTAAATAAACAACCAGAAATACCACCCTAGCTGCAGTAGCAACAACATACAAGAGTAGCACATCTCTACCAAGGGTAGCACACAAGAGAGAGTTACCACAAAGACTGAACAATAAGAAACTTCTGCTACTGCAATTGTTGTGTCACCTTCCTCAGACTTGCGCCTTCCTTTTTTCCGGATGAGAGTGTGTGAGTGTCTATCAAATGAGCCAAGGCACCTTGTATTTATATTCTTCTTGACCTCTTTACTAGGTCGACTTCTCCTCTGGGATGGTGTCACTTCATTATTCTTTATTCTTTTGGGCCGACTTCTCTTCTGGGGTATTTCCACATCTGTTCACTGGTTCTCTTCCAAAATCTTCTTCTCATCTAAGATAGGTCGTCTAGGAGGGAAAGTACCTCCCACAACTACCAAACATCAACGAACATCACACATATAATATAAAAAATACAAATATAAAATTTTTAAAATAAAAATAATAATGATAAAATCTCAACATTAACAATTCAGCCCATGCAAATTCATCTGTAAAATACCAAATACTACTAAATTAGTAAATTGAAAATTCAAATTTGTAAATGATAAAAACTATTAAACATGATTCAAAATTCAAATTCAAATTCAGTAATGAAATGTGTTGATTCATAAATCAAAAATGAAAGTTGAAACATAAATAGTAAAATATTGATACATTGATTTAAATTCATCATTCATCATTCTAGAATCTAATTAGTACCAAGCAAAATAATAGATACTAAAGTCTGAAATAGTCAATTAGAATTACTCAAACTCAAAAATAGTAAATAATAATTTTTTCTTTTTAAATTTAAATTTTTGTTTTTTAAGCCTTATTAGGCAAAAATTCAGGAGGGATGCCCAGGATTCCCCCTTTCAAGGGGGGATGCTCAGAAGTCCCCCTTTTAGGGGGACATATAGAAGTACCCCTTTTTAAGGGGGGATGCCCAAGAGTCCCACTTTTTAAGGGAGGTCGTCCAAAAGTCCCTTTTAAAGGGGGTCGCCTAGGAGTCCCCCTTTCAAGGAGACTTGTCCCCCGCCTTGAGGAGTCGTGTCCCCCTACGTCTCCCCATATCTCCCAAAAAAGGGGACGTGGGGAAACGGCCCCCCAGGAGTCCCCCCATTCCAGGTGCGTGGGAAACATGGGGAATGCGACCCCCACCTTGGGGGACACATCCTTGTGGAACACTACTTTTTATTATGATGGTGTTAATGGAAACTAAAATACCAATGAGGAGGAAACAAGTAGAGTATGGCCCATACGATGGAGAGAAGGAGGATGTAGAAAGGGGACGATAAAGTTTACAATGATGATGAGAATGAAAATGAGAGTTTAACACCCTTGTGGAAGTATGTGGCAAGGCCTAAGGGAGGGAAAGGGAGTGAAACCACTAAATTTCCATGCCCCATTGTAAAGAAACTTAGACAAGTTCATATACCTACGTGAGGAATCATCTATGTGGGCTATTTCTTGGTGACGAAAATAAGCAAATAGGAGTCAAAAGCTAACATAAAGTACCAACAATAGATAGAAAAAAATACACAAAAGAAGCACAAATAAATATAAAAAAATAAAGGTTCAATCAACTCTTTCTGAATCAACACTCCTTACTAGAGCTCCAAAATATTCACAAATGATCAATGAGAAGAGTCTGAGACAAATAACAAAGGGGTGACATTATATTTTTTTTAGATCTAGAGGAATTAGTAACTAGCATTATAAAAATGGAATAGGGTTTGGGAGGGGGGCACCTTTTTTTTGGTTCTACATGTTTTGGTGGCCCGAGGGTTAGATTGAAACAACTTGATTTGACTAATTCTTATTTGTACTAAACAATTCAGAAAATAAACTATCTGAACCTGTCTTGACTTGGTTTTTTTGAGAACTAGACCAGATTTCAGCCTAACTAATCTAAACCGAATCCAATGTGTTCTAAGAACATTGGCTCTAGATAATGTGCTCAAATGGGATTAGTAAAGAGTCTCTTCCAGAATGGAGATTTGGAGGAGGAACGATATCTATATCAACCCTAAGGATTCAAAGTGGCAAATAAAAAGCATCTAGTGTACAAGATGGTGATGGATCTTTGTAGGGTCAAGCAGGCTTTCAAGAGCATAGTATATATAAATAAACAAAAATCACATAGGATTTGGAGTTAGAAAAAGATCTTCTAATCCAAATCTCTCTATCAAAAGAACAAGTGATGATAAAGTGATTTTGGTGGTGTACGTGGATGATATAGTCATAATAAGTAGTGAGGTCAGTGCAATTCCGAGGTTAATTTCATTTTGTGGATAGATTTTGATGTGATGATGTGAGCCTCTTACATTGTTTCCTAGAGGTAGAATTTTAGTTGTGTGCTTGTTCTCAAAGTAAGCATTCTAAAAGTTTGTTGGGGAGATTTCACATGGAAAATTGCATGGCAACATCTAAACAAATAGAATTGGGTTGAAATTATCATCCAACATTGAATCAAATCTATCTAATGACTAGGTGTAAATATAGTCAGTGGGAAACTTGATCCATCTTATAGCAACCCAAATGGGTTTGATTTTTGCAATCAACTATATTTCCATTGTTTTGATAACTCCAAATGCTAAACATACAAGTGCAACCAAGAGGGTTACAAGGGACTCTGGAGTATGGCATCTTGTACAATAATATAGAGGATTATTGGTTAACATGTTTTAAAGATGTTATCCCCCCGAGGGGAGGGGGAAACTCAATTGGAAATTTTTGTGATATGAAGTGTTATTTTCGATGAGGTTCCGAGTTCAAATCCCCTCGGCTTACCCATGCATGCGGAAGGGGCACACATATAGCACCTGCAGGTTATAGTGGCAGCGGTCGGAATCAACCCCGTGTCACATGAGTACGAGACTGACCCAGTTGTCGATTCCACAAGTGATAAAATAAACACTACAAGGAAAAAACCCTCTAGCGAAGGTTATAACGAAGGCTTTTAGTGTTAAAAAATTGACAAAAATTGTCAAAAAAACCTCCGTGAAAACACCCGTTTTTGGTAGCGGATGGTTTTGCGGAGATGATAATTTAACTTCATTATAACTAAAAAAATTTGGGCGGGCGGAGGTTGTAGCAGATATTTTTCCATGCGGTGCGCTTCACAGGCCATATGCATCAATGCGCTTAAAACAATAACACATCGATGCCTACATTGCACAATAGGCACCGGGCGAGTCCTAAAATATTGGAGCCCCGGTGCGTTTATACAAACTACAACCCGATGCTTTAATAACAACAACACACCTATCGAATCTATAATACCGAGCATCGATGCGTTCTTGAAATTAAAGCCTCGGTGCTCACATGTCAACCAAAGCACCGAGGTTGTCCAAGAAATATGGGGCACAGATGCTCTTATAAACATAAACGCACCGAGGTTGTCCAAGAAATTCTGCGGAAATGAATTCGAAGAATTCTGTAAGAAGTATGGTATAGCAAGGTAGAAGACTACTCCATACACTCCTCAACAGAATGGAGTTGTAGAAAGGATGAACATGACACTGATCGAAAAAATAAGGAGTATGCTCAACGGTTCCGGGTTAGGACAAGAATTCTGGGCAGAGGCAGTGGGTATAACATGTTACCTGGTCAATCGATCACCTTCATTAGCGTTGGATGATAAAACATGACACAGTAAGCGATGACCACACCCCCGTCGCACTCTCCTGTTCACAGGATCGTTCTCATTCATTCATGAGCTGAAGCGGCTATTTCGATTCCTCCGTGGAATCTCTGCTAAAACCCAATCCACAGGTCCTTATTTCACTCGCACGACCTTCTGCACATGACCGCGCTCTTTCCTGACTCAGCTTTGGGTTTCGGGGTTTCCTCTTTTCTGATTTCGAGAGTTCCTGTTCCCGCAATCTCTTGAACTCCGATGAGCTCTCTTCCGGCCTTAGCCCCTCTTGGCTATGCCCTCTGGTCCATATGACCACTCTCATAAGACCGCAGCCTTATATCCTCCTATCGGGGTTTTGGGCTTCAAATTCCCAATGCGCCCCAACTTTCGTTAGCCCTCCAAGCTAAGCTCGTGGTCCACGTGACCTCCCCCTATATGACCGCAGTCATACTCCTCTCATTGGGGTTACAGACTTTTCGATGCCAAAATGAATATGTCCTCAGGACTCGCGATTCCTCGAATCCTGACATGCTCTTTCCACGTTAGCCCTCCTGGCTAGGCTCTTGGCCCATATGACCGTTATCCCCGTGACTGCAGTCTTGGTTCTCATCGGGGTTTCAAGCTTTTCAATGCCAAAATGCATTGGCTCACGGGATTCCCGATCCTCCAAATCCCGATAGGCTGACAGCTGCCCCCCCCACACAACAGAGCTTTCTTCCTTCTCTGATATGCTGACAGCTGGCCCCCACGACGGCTCCTTCCTTGTCGGGGTTTGGACCTTCGCAATTCCAAAATGGCCAAACCTCTTGTCACCAGGATCCCCGATATCCCGATGACCACAACACCGATAGACGTCCTCCTGTCGGGACTTTTCCCGATGGCTCCGATTGCTGCCACCCGTCCCTTCTAGATGGACGGTCCTGATTAACTCTCGGGGTTTCGAGACTTTTGATGTCCCAACTCTTTCGACCTCGGGAACTCCGATTTCCCGAGCGCTGATATCATGATGCCTAGTGCCCGGATCTCCGGAATGGACGATCGCGTGACACGCGTCCTCCCTCAGATGGAAAACCCAGATTCATGTCGGGGTTTACAAAGTGGACTTACCCGATCTCCTGTCCACGGGAATACCGATATTCCGACTCCCGACGCCTCAATCTCCACCACGTGTCTCCACAAACGGACGGTCCAGATCGCTCCCGAGACTTTTACTATGGAAATCCCTGATCTCCTGTCCTCAAGACTCCTGATATGCCGATGGCTGAAGTCCCGATGGTAAACCTCGTGCAGCTCCTATCCGATTCGACAGCTGATGGGTATCTGTTCAAGATCTGACGGTTCAGATCCATCCTTCTTCTGCGCTTACTCCAGAGGATAAACTCTACACACCTTAACCCGATCCAATGGCTGACGGGTAATTGAGTGAGATCCGACGATTGACGATCTCCTCCTCTGTACGCTTCTCTTGACGCCTTCCTGGACGTGAAAACCAATGGTACAGATCTCTTTCTCCGTCGATCCGATAGCTACTGTGCTCTCCTGAGCTTCTGCACACTTTCTTCCCAGACTTGGAAGAATTTCCAAGTTTCCAAAGGCCTCGACCTTTGTCTTCTCTTCTCTCTGTGAACCCCTTTACCTTAAGCTTCGCTGTGCATATAAAAATGCTGACTCCTCCTAAGATTTTCCTCTCGAATCCTCAAAGGATTCCTTGACTTCTGCACTCCTTGCAGAGTCCTCGCACGCAAAGTGCTATCTGTCCCGAGCTTCTCCTGTAGCTTCGACCTCCCAAGGAAACTCGGTTCTTCTTTCCTTTTCTCCTTCAGATGGAGAATGCTTGGATGCCCTCCTGGCTATCCTTCACTCCAGCAACCTCTTGCCGAGTCTATCAAGGTGTTCAACAACCCTGTGAAGATCCTTCAGTGGATTCTTCCTCTAAATACAGAACTCAAAAGAGTTCTATTTTCTTTCATCTGTGCCTGTCTGCACACTTACTCGATGCCCACCTGGCAGAGTATCTTTTCCCCATAACTGTTGGGTATGTGTTATATTCTTTGCATGTGTGTGTGTGTGGGTGCGTCAGATACGACAACTGCGTCTGACGATCCCTTCACCTAGAGCTCTGCCGTTGCGCCGGGCGCTTCCTAGAGGGGTCCCAGGGGGGGGCAGGTATGCCCCCCCTGGTTACGCGCAGCGTTCGACACTGGGCGGTAGCCCGGGGCCGACGGGGTTCGGGGCAGCACCGCGAGGTTACACGCAGCGTTCGGCACCGGGTGGTAGCCCGGGGCCGATGGGGTTCGGGGCAAGGGATTAGGATTTTGCTATTTTTAGCTGATTTGTAAATTAATCCC
>SNQJ01S0059822.1:2432-42498 GCA_010110895.2 Picea sitchensis | reverse complement strand
GGATGGGAGGAGTAGAACCCTTCTGGGTGTGCTACATATTTCAAGTTTGGAAAGAAACCTGATATATGTTAGTAAAATGAGTGATGTAGGTGTGCACACTTTATTTCAAAAAGATACATGCAAAATAGTCAAGGGTGCACGGTGGTCTTAATGAAAGGAGTTCATATTGGAACCCTATATAGGTTGTTATGAAATGTCGACTTGGCCGGATGCAACAACATTGTTGTTCTTGAAGTTGACTTAACTTTGAATTGACTCGACTCAACTCGGGTTGAGTCGATACAAACCAACTCGACTGGTCTTCGTCAAGTCAACCTGACCATGTTATGACACCACAGGATGGGACACATTGGAAAAAAAGGACATTGAGCTATTCACAACAAAGGTATGGTTGAAGGTTTCCCTTAATGTGGTTTGGAAGTCAATTTTTGTGAACATTACATATATGGAAAACAAAACCGGGTTCGATTCCCATCTAGAGTGACAAGGGAAAATGGGATTATGAAATTAATTCATAGTGATGTGTTTGGACATGTACAAGTCTCTTCACTTGGTGGATACATTTATTATGTTTCCTTCATAGATGATTTTTCCAGGAAGACATGAATATATTTTGCGAAGAAGAAATCATAGGTTTTCGATAAATTCAAAGAGTTTAAATCTCTCGTGGAAAACTAGACAGATAAGAAGATCAAGGTGACGAGAGCTGACAATGGAGGTGAATTATGTGGAAAGTATTTTGAGTAGTTCTGTAAACAATGTGGCATAACACGCCAAAATACCACACCATATACCCCACAAAAAATTGAATTTATTGAGGGAATGAATAGGATGTTGATGGATAAGGAAAGGAGCATGCTTAGTGGTGCCAGGATTGCACAAGAATTTTGGGCAAAGACAATCAACACTGCAAAATATTTGGTAAATAGGTCTCCTTCATCAGCACTAGTCGACTTGACTCCACATGAGGTATGGTTTGGTAAGAAGCCTTCACTTTCACATCTCAAAGCATTTGGTTGCGATGCATTTGTGCATGTTCCTAATGAAAATAAGAACAAGATGGAAAAGAAGGAAGTCGAGTGCATTTTCATTGGGTACAAGTATGGAATGAAATGATATAATCTCTAGGATCCTACATCAAGGAAAAAAATGTACAATTGAGATGTGGTCTTCAGGGAAGCTAGTGGAACTTCTGAATCTGATAAGGTTAAAATAGAGAAAGAACTAGAGAAACCGATATTTGAGCTAAGGAGCGAATAAGATGATTAAGATGAGTCCGCTGAATCATATGAAGAGGTGGAACAACCAACTTCAAATCTCAACTTGTAGTGAAAGGATATTCCCAAGTCGAAGTATTCGATGTCGGTGACATTTTTTGCTCTATTGCAAAATTAGCTTCCATTAGAGTACTAATGTCTATGGCTACAACATTTTATATTGAAATAGAGCAAATGGATGTGAAGATAACATTCCTACATGGGGACCTGGAAGAAGAAATCTACATGAAACAACCTAAAGGATTTGTAGTAAAGGGAAAGAAAGAACTAGCGTGCAAGTTGAAAATATCCCTTTATGGTATAAAACAATCACCAAGGACGTGGCACAAGAAGTTTGATACCTACATTCTTAGTTTGGGATTTGTGAGAAGCAAAGCCGATCACTGTGTATATTCCAAGGAAGAAGGCAACCATTTCGTATATGTCTCTTTGTGTGTCAATGGCATGTTGATAGTCAGAAACAACATGGAGGCAATAAAGGAGGTGAATATGTAGTTGTCCTCCAAATTCGACATGAAGGATCTCGATGCAGTGAAATTCATTTTGGGAATGGAGATCAAGAGAGATAGGACAGTTAGAAAGATTTGTTTAAATAAGAGAAACTACATTGAAATGGTCTTAAAGCATTTCAACATATAGGATTGCAAACTGGTCAAGGTACCAATTCTCGTGGGGGAAATATTAACTGTTGAACAATGTCCAAAGACACAGGAAGAAATAGAGGACATGGCATGTGTTCCCTATACTAGTGTTGTTGATAGTCCAATGTATACGATGGCCTGCACTAGACTAGACATTACTTATGCAGTGGGAGTATTGAGAAGATACATGTCGACACCTAAGAAAGAGAATTGGACAACTGTCGTGAGAGTGTTCATGTGTTTTCATGGCACAAAAGATTATGCTATATGCTACCAAGGGAATCCTGAAGATGATCCACGAAATTAAATGTACATGGATTTTTCGACACTGATTGGGTTGGAGATCTGGATTGATGAAGGTCGACCAATGGATTGTGTTCAAGTTGTTTGGTGGAGAAATCAACTGGATGAGTAAGCGACAGTCGATCGTAGCCTTGTCGACAATAGAAGTTGAATACATGACAACAACTCATGAAGACAAATAAGCAACATGGCTGCATCGATTGTGTTCAAGGATTGGGTTTGAGAAGAGAGCTATGAAGATAAATTCCGACAGTCAAAGAACAATATTTATGGCAAAGAACCCAATGTACCATTTTAGGACGAATCATATTGATCTACAATACCATTTCGTGAGAGACATGGTGGAAATCAACAAGGTGTTGTTGGAGAAAGTAGACATGTTGGAAAACATAGGAGACTCTCTGACCAAGTCTATAAGTGTTGTGAAGTTCTCTTGGTGTAGAGAGGCAATGGACATTGTTACCCTGGGCCAATGAACATATTTTCATGTTCTGTTGTATCAACAAAGAATATAACAAGTGGGAGAACGTTGGGTTGTTATATCCTTAGCAAAGAAAGAACAATCATTTGATTGTCTATTCGAGGTGGATCGACTGGGTGATAAGTCGATCATCGATTCAAGTTGAGTCAATGGTTACATCAAAGTTCAAAGTGATCGACCCAGGAAGTTGAAGTTGAACGAGAAGTAGAAAGGTCATCCGACATGAGGTCGGCAAGAGGTTGAGTGGTAGCCGACTGAAGACTGATTGGAGGTCAACTGGGTAGTCGATTGGTAAACTGGCTGAGGTCGATTGTAACAAAATATTGAGATTTGTGGGATTGTAGCCAATCATTTGTGTGGATTTGTAACAATTTTTGGGCACCATAATTTATTGTTTTACATGATATAAAGCCTATAAATAAGGCATGTTGTAATTGTATCAAGTTGATGTTCATGCTAATCTTTAGCAGAAGGTTATTGGTCATGTAGATGTAAGGTGAATTGGTAGTAAGGTTGTTCTTGTGGAAGCAAGAGAGTATTATGGTGAGGTGTAGACCAAGGTTAGTAATGTAACTCTTTATTCAATGAATGAATAAGGCGACAAGAGAGAAAGATGCTTAAGGAATGCTGGGTTTCCCGATTTTGGGTTTCTAGGGTAAAATCTCTATGTACTATGTGAGTGTTTGTCATTTATTTTTTGCTTAAATTTGTCTTCTCTTTCTTGGTTGGTTTAGTGTGAGGATTAGTTACCCAACAATAACATCCTTGTTTTTAATCCCTAGTTTAGTGATGTATAATGTAGATATGACATACGACCATGTTCCAAGTGATGTAATATGTAAATATTGTATATCAAAATAATAAATAAAATGTGATGCCGACTACATATGGACATGGAAATATTCATGGGGGATAAGTTTTCCACAAGAGAGGAGGGGCATAAGGGGGGTTTTTATTCATGTGACTTAAATCCCAAACCATTCCTAAATTATTGTTTTGAGTGAACCTTCTTATTTTTTATTTGAGTGCCTGAGAGCCCAATCACTGAACACATGTAAGAGGGTGGGTGTGAGAAGTCACACCCCATAGTTATTGAGAGCATGGGGCTGAAGTATAATCAACATTAAGGAGAGTGAGAGTCAACTTGCTTGGGGAAAAAGGGAATTTTTTATGGAAAAAGGGAGATTTTTTTTTACAACCAACTTTTTAGGACAATAAGGGAGAGCAGGGCATGGAAGCTTGAAGGAAGCCACAATGGATATGTGTGGTAGTTGTTTGGGAGCTATGAAATGCATGAAGAAGCATGTTTTTAGGCCTGTAGAGTGAGACCATGTGAGAGAAATTACCCTACGAGCAGTGAGCTTGCTGCTATGTGTTTTTCCTTGCAGCTGACATCCCTGGAGTCCCCAACAAGAGAGATTCCTAGCCAACCTATGTTGGAGCCTTGGAGGGAAGTGGGAAGGCTTTAGG
Organism: Picea sitchensis; assembly: GCA_010110895.2. Classification (NCBI taxonomy): domain Eukaryota; kingdom Viridiplantae; phylum Streptophyta; class Pinopsida; order Pinales; family Pinaceae; genus Picea; species Picea sitchensis. The sequence continues at coordinate 38,326 of SNQJ01S0059822.1, read as the reverse complement.
GATGATATGTAGTGAAGGGGATCCCATTCCTTGGGTTGTGTAGGTTGAGAGGAAGAGATATGGAGGATTGGGATAGTTGTAGGAAAAATAAGTTGGTTTGGGAACATTTGGGCTGTGAGTGGACAATGGAGAGAGACCCTCTCTTACAGATTCCTAGCCCCAACTTGGGGGTGACTTGCTATTGAGATTTGGAGAAGAAAGTCTAAGGTTGGGTGGAATGTCCATCCTCTACATCTGGTTGCACAATTGTTATTAAAAGATAAGTGTTTTATCTTTGTGTCTTACTTTTTATTTATGGCTTATTTTTCTGTGTAGTAACTTTGTGTTTAGAACAAATTATGTGTTGTTTTGTATGAGTATAATTATCTACATTCATGTTTTGGAAATGTTGTTAGATGCATTTAGCTTAATGGTATCATAATTTTTAAATTTTTATGGGTTTAGTAGTGGGGAACGCTACAGATTGGCATCATAGCAAATCTTTTGGGTTTTCTAGAATGGGTATGGTACAGATGTTATAGCCATTATAATATAAAAATTGTATTTTCCATAGGAGTGCTCAGCTCCACAATGCAACATTTACTCAAGAGAAATTTTTTAACCATAAGAAATACTTAGCTGTATGGATATCCTATGCTTCATAAAGCTACCACAGGAAATAATTTAGCTCACTATTCTTTCCTGACACACCCTTATAATTCCATCCACCATGCCATATGCATTATCAAGTTGTCTCTTCCTTACTATACTTACCCTCCACAGACACACAAGCATCCCCTTCTCTGCCACACAATCCCTCGTGCGAGGAGAGCACCAACTTACTACTAGAATTCCACTAGCAGTCTATAACCTGTGACAATCATAGGGTTCCATTGTCCTAACAATACCCTTCTTCCCGAGCTTTCCAGTTTCAATAACCATCATCTCATTTGTACACACTCATACAATCATCATGAGACATCATCATAACAATATCAATTATTAATTCAAATCCATTTCATATAGGAAATCAAAATTCCCAAGCACGAGACTCCTTCACATAATGTTTAGCTCTTGCAACATCAGGTATCAGTCTTCCTTATGGGATTACATAATTTTCATATTGAAGACTACTCTTCTTATAATCTTTATCAGCTTTCAATAAGCCAAACAAATTGTTAGTATTCATGCATATTATCTTTTTATTGCAACATTTACAACAACCCATGAAGTGATCTCAAAATTATATCATATCAACAATTCAATCACTTCCATCTATTAATCATATTATGTATAATGAAACTATCATTCATTATATGTGAATTATCAACAAACTCAATCATTACATATGCAATCAAGCATTTATACCATTAAACCAGTGTGCCAATTACCCATGGACACATCTACAAATGCGTCTTTGCATTGACTCTGGAATACCCCATATCTATGTCATGTATTCCACCATGGTGAGTTGGAAAGTCTAGATTGAGGGATCCGTTCACCAATATCTTGATTGACATTCTTACCATCCTCATTTGTTTTCATGCGGATGGCTGTCATATGTAATGGAAACACCATCAACATCTTCAACCATGCTATAAACATGTTTCCTGGATAGATAGTCCATCATTAGTCTATTTCAATTATCATGACACCACTATTGCATATATATATATATATATATTTTCCCTTGGAAAACAAGCGTAATTTTATTACTTTATGAACAAAATTACATTCTGCAGATACACCTCTTGGTGTATTCTATTACATTGTAGTCTGTAGCTGAAGCTATATAATGCATTTCATCAATGCTTCTGTAGACTGTTATAGCCGCAAAAAGCTGGATCCGGTTCCACTGAATATGGTTCAGTTGGTCTTCATAGTACTGTCTGCATATAGTCTGCATTATATATATACAAAATTGTTGTTGATCATTGGTTTCGCCAAATACAATCCTGTTCTTTATAAAGTTGTTCATCAAAATTGTACTGATTTGATTAATCCAAAAAAGTCCTGTGCAAATATTCGTTTGCTTGTTCATTTTGGTACTCAATTATTTTCCACTGGCCCATAACCATGTTGATCCCCTCTTTCGACCTCTGGTCCGCTTCTTTATTGTTTTCCCTATAGACATGTTGGCAAACAAGTGAGTCAAAAATTTTCTGCAAATGTTGTATGTCTTCCACCAATGTAGCAAGTCTTGTGTTTAAACATCTATGTGTGCCTTTTATCCAGTTTATGACATTTAAAGAGTCCCTGAAAACATTTAAAGTCTGGCAACCTTTTTCAATAGCAAAAACAATGAGTAGTTTGAGGCTCAAAAGTTCAGCAAAGTTATTTTTTCCTGGCCCGATGCCAAAAGTCATGATAAAATAGTGTGAAGGAGAGAGGTAGAGGAGTCCTCCACCTCCACAGATATTTTGTTGGGATGCTCCATCAAAGAAACTCCGGGGAGAGGTACTGTTGATCACCACTTCTTGAGGCTATCTAGAGGAAGGGCTAGTACTATGTGAGAGGAACATTGGCAACAGAGCGACACTACTCACTGTAGTGTACTCGGGGGAAAGTGGAATTCCTTTAAATAAGTAGGAGTTCTAGGCAAGCCAAACGCCCCAAATAACCAAGAGGGGAAGAGATCTTAAGAGTTTGTAGTCACTCTTTTTCCACCAAGTATACCAAGAGTGTTCCAAATCCCTCATATATATATATATATATATATATATATAATAACGAAATACTCTCAATCTACAAGCATATCATATGTATGGTCAAGCATGTCTGGATGCACTAATGCACTTCTATATGAACCAAGCATTCACTGCCGGCATGCCTACTAATGCATATGCATTCTAGCTTCATTGTATGCGTCATACATTGCTTCCAGTATGCATTACAATGCATATTTGTTTCAACTTATTTCACTCTTTGTAGCTATCCTTGAATCTTTCTAGATCCTTTCGGTCCTATGCACTATCACTCTACTAATCTATGCATTATTGTTCCTCGATATGAACATTTTCCAACCAAGCTTGACTTGACCATCTTGAAATTTTACTCCAATATTTTTTATTGAGAACTGCCTCCACTTAGGCAATCCCACCCCAAATTTGCATTGCCAGAACCTTCGAACACCTTGGAATGATATAGTAATTTATTTTATTTTATTTTATCATTCCATCTTCTTAATGATGCAATGTCTCTTGACTAACTTAACCATTTTCATTATAGAATCCCTTGCCATTATCTCTATTTTTCCATTGGCTTTGCTCAAGCTCTTTTTTTTTTTGAACACTTTTCTTCACTTCATTGAGCACTTCCCTACGAAGCCTTGCTTGGCCACTCAAGACCACTCTGCTCCCAATGGAATGCAACATTCCTCCATTTGCACCTTCAAGTGAATAACCTTTATTATCTAGTCCCTTGAATCCTTTGTACCTATACCATGCTTCCACTACACACTCTGATAACATAAGTGGCTTTCTTTCTCTTAATACTTCAACCATAATTTCCAATTCATAACTGACACCTCTTATAAGTTCTCACAGACTAGTCCCTAGAGATGATTTATCTATCCCTATGACATACCCATTATCTCAGGGGATATTTGTTCTTTTTTGCAGCCATCATTACATTTTTAATTTTATTTTCAAGGCTATGGAGGCTTACATTGCCTTCATGTTCCCACTATTGATATCCTTCACCTATTGGATTCATGTTTTATGTGAGAATCTCTGTTGATTCTCCTTTGTAAGCCATTCAAATTCTATAGCAGCTGAACACTAATTTGGCTCTACTCTTTTTGATCCCTTTATCAACCTCATGGATTGGCATTTTCAACATACTGAAATGTTTCATTTATGTCATCATTTCCAACCAACTTGGCATCCACATTGTGGTACCTTTTTCAACTATCATAAGTTATTCATGATTTTTTTCCAACTTTCAAATCCACTTCAAGTTATGGAATTACTCTCTTTGAAGTATGAATTATACTTACCATTATAATGATTATCTCATATGCATTATGTTCCTCTTTATCAATGTACTAGCTTCCTAGATTCTCAATCCTTCTAGAACAAATCTACACATAATGTGTTGCTTTATGTTTCCATTGGCACCCTTTAGAGTGAATGGATCTTCATTATTTCATCCACTACATGATTTACTCTTGCACCATTGATCCAGGAGGATCTCGGTGGCCACCCACCTATTCCAATTGGCCCAAAACAATTTTTTTGGCAACTTACTATATTTAACAGTTTTTCGGGTCCTAAACTTCTGGGGCCATTTTGAGGGACTAAACAACATTTTTTCACGATCGAGCACCTCAATGAGAGCCAAGGGATTTGATTGATCCCCCTAAATGAATCTCCTTATCAAGACCTTTCCAACTAGCTATCATGTGCTCAAAACGAAGATCGTATGCAAAAGTTACGACCCCGAGAAGTTGATGTACTAACTTACCCCAACATGGCCCACATGACTTTTGGTGCTTCATCTCCTTGGGTTACGTTTTTGGATGTCTAGGGTTTTGGAATTCATGTTAATTGTAAAAAGGCCTTCAAAGCCTCATTGTACTCAACTTCTTGCGAATAAGCGTATCTGTCACATCTCTTCTTAGAGATAAGCTGCCACCATTCTAGAGAGCTTGTTTTCAGTCTGCATTTTACTGTTTCAACATATTTCTTATTTAATAGAAGTCAAGTTTTACTGTATCTCTGTTATTATTCACTGTGTATCTATGTTAATATTATAAATCTGTGTTTTCATTTCATTCCTCTCATAAATCCGGATCAGTGGTATCATAGTGGTATGCTCCTTGTCGTATCTTAGTGCATGTCCCCGACGTGGTCATGGTATAGAGAGTTAGCTCTTGAGCTTGTTTCTTTTGAGGACAACTGCTCTTGCACGCCCAAGAAACCATCCATGGCGGGCGGAAATAAAGACGATGGGACAGGAGATCCTTTCAAAATGTTTCTCGAGGAAGCCCTCGAGTGACAAAGGAATGAGATGATGGACAACTTTGCACAAATACTTCGATGACTACCGACAAGCAATGCATCCACCTCAAGAGGAGGTTCCGCACCCTTCAAGGTACAAATCAATTTTTATATTCCTATATTTTAAGGTCAAATAGATGTAGATGCCATAGATAAATGGTTAAACCTTCCAGAAGGGTATTTTTATGTCCACAACATTTTCAATAGAAAAAATATTACATTTGCACTCCTCAAGGCTGGCCCCCATGTCGAAGATTGGTGGGAGACTTTCTGTGAGCAAAATGAAATAGAGGGATCCATATTATTTGTAGTTGCACCCATTTGGGGTTCCTTCAGGGATGCTATTAAGGAACAATACCACCCTTTTGGAAGTTATGATGACTTGTATACAAGATGGACCACACTACGGCAGGAAAGAGACCAAACAGTGTTAGAGTTCACTAATGTCTTCCATACCTTGCACATTGTTGATGCCTCAAAAGCGCAACATGGAATCCCTAAATGAAAATGGGTTGCAATGCCTTATTACTTATATATATTTAATAATATACTAAATAGGTGGGACCCCATTATGTGAATAATAATGAAAGGCACTTTTATTTGATTGCGCTGATGACTACCTTGCAAGATGACTCGACAATTTGAAATTCGAAACCACTTTCGGGATGAATGATGGGGTTTCATGGAAATTTAATTTTTAAAAGGAAGGGGGAAAATGTTGTTTTAATGAGCATCTTGGTTTATTCTTGCTACACATATAATTTGACTTGTTGATTTAAACTCCAAGCATGGGCTATATATAAGCATGGCATATCTCACTTATGATATTCTTGTTATTATCATGGACAATTCTAAAAGTTTTATAAGGTGTCAATCCTTCTCTAGCAAAGAATGTGGGACATTACCAGTTTTGTGTTATGTGTTAAGCATGCACATAAAACTTATGGGTTAGTGGAAGGTGGCAAATTCGATTTTTGTATTGAATTGTTATTTGGAAACAATAATGGATTATGCACTGGAGGTATTGGGTGTGCTCACACTTGGCAATAGATGATAGAATTAATGAAAGAAACGACGTGCAATTACTGCACGTTGCTCTAACCCTACCTCGAGGTCACCACCCTCACTTGTTTCACATTTGTGTTGGTTTCTTTGGATGGTGGTGCCTCTGTTTTGCTCGGCCTTGGAAAGAATAGTTGTGATTATTGGTTTTCTAGCATTCTTCATACAAGTATGATAGCTCTCATCTGTCCATTCATGAAATATAGCTCCACTTAGAATAAAATCATGAGGTTGACTCTTAGATTTTCTTACAGACTTTGTTTTCTTCCAAAGTTTGAATGAATGTATGTGGGTATCGACTGTGCAAATTGATTTTAAGTGAAGGTTCCTCCCTGTTGGTATTTAAATATTTCAAGTTGATAATAGTGTTCGAAACCCCTTTTTTTTTTCCGATTATGTGATTGCATTGCATCCAGAATGAATACTATTTCTATGCTATAACTGTTGGCAAATAATTATGGCAAGTTTCTTTTGGGTTTGACTCATCTTTGGTGATTAAAAATCAAGGGCTTCCTTTTCTCTGTGAAACAAAAGAACAATTGTTTAAATGCCATTACTCAAGCTTTGGAAGACTTGTAGCTCCTTCAAATTTTATTTTTACTATCTGGGGAATATATTTTCCTTGCGACCACCATAAGAGGTTTGTGGAAAGTCTGAGATGGTTAAATGATTTTTACAAACCCTTTGTGAAGGTTTCACCTTGCATTCGCCCAGACCTCGATTCTTCTATTAATGTGTGGAAATTATGAGATTCAAACTCTGGTCTTAATGTACGTTATAAGTGATTAACCTGATAGTGGCAAGATTGGTTATTTGCATTAATTCTTGGCTCATTTGTTATCCATGGGGGTTTTGTTGATTTTGAAAATTGTATAATGTTAAAATAAATAGCACCAGGTTCACATGGGGTTTCAAAACCTAGTTTGACAACAAGTATTAAGGTTGTGATGATGGAGCTATGTGATGTTCTCAGCCTTCCACGCGCACTTGATGTAGTTTGTTTTTGATTGTGTTGAATGACTCTGTTAAAAGTCTTTCATAAAATCTCTGTTGATAAAAAGAAAAGGAAATTGGAGTTGTAAATTTGGACAATCCTGGCAAATTCCCGGGGCTTTATATTGGGTATTATAAAAACTGTTGTGTATTGGATTTAAATTATGAAACAGAGAAATTTTTTGGTAGTTGATGGCAATGGATTTTTTTTTGGATACTATTGCATATAATAGAACAATAATCGTGTTTTTCCCCTTTCATTATACCATTTTTAGCTCATTGTATGCCACCCGCCTTCCCAAATACATTTAAAGCATTCTCTGTTCTATTATTATGAAATTTAATTAAAAAAAAAGAGATTAATAACAAAAGAGAAAAGGCTAGCTGATGACTCGTGTTTAAAAGTTGGATATGGATGCACTTTCTGTTACTTCTTCATTTTCTTGAACAATATTTGTTGGCTGCTTCCCGTCTATGCTGCCACTGTTTCGTTCATTATAACCCCCTCATCTTCCTAATAGCCCTACCACTCCCCGTTCAAATGGAAAATTGATTGTTGAGTAATAAGATATTGATGAATGGATTGCATGTGCTTCTGTGGTGAATGATAGAGCCAACCTTTTGATTTTATTTAGGCAGAGTATTGATGCATAGATTGTTAAGAGTTTTTCATGACATGTTGGAATATTGCTTTAGGATGAGCTTCTTTAGCAGAGGCAGTAATGGAAGAGATGCTAATAGAGGCAAAGGAAATTGGCAAAGGGGCCATATAAGGCCACAATTTTCAATACATTTTGATGTTGTTCCACATGAATTAAATCAACTCTTTTAAGCTGGGTTCTTCAACCTAGTTGGCCATGGGATCCTCTAGCCGTGACCTGAGATACCTCCCTTCCAGCCACATCAATTTTTTTTTGGTATTCATGTTCCCCCTCACGTGTCTATGCAACCAGAACCACCTGCCAATGATGGTTGGCAAGAGATTGTCCATCAGCTTGCTGCTCATCACCACAGTTGGCTTAATGTGTCTCTACCATTACCCCCTCCTCCACCGCCAAAAAATCCAAAACCCCAAGCTGATCTGTTGTCTCACCATACAATCTTCTCATGCAAGTAAGAGGCTAAAAACTAGTGTTCCCAAGCCTGAGCAAGATAAAAAGAAAAACAGTGGACACTCCCTCCAAGTCATCCAAAGAGTCCTCCGAATATGTGTCTTCACGTCACAGTAAATATAGTTTTTAATGATGATTAATGTTATTTTCTATTTTGAGGACAATCTTTTTACTTTGACAATGTTTTGGACATCAAGCATATATTTAGGCAGTTTTTTTGACAACATGGATATAATGCTATTTTTGGATATGGTCATGTTATATTTTGTTGATATTGAAATATTTGATCATAAATATGAGAATGAGAGTTACAAGGAGGATGTTTGAATCAAATGATTGGGGTTTTATATTTCATGTTTGATGATTATTAAAGGAAATAAATGGGAGTCACAAGGGGCCCCACCTATTTAGTTATTATTTAATAGACCCTTATTTATGTATAATATTATTATTTGTCTCAACTAATTAGTTAAGCTAATTAGGCTTAACTAAAGAAAGGTAGTTGAACTTCCATAACTTATTGAGAAGGAATAAAATCTCTATCAAATGAAGAGACAAGGGAGGAGAAAATAGAAGGAGAACTTCAGCCATAAGGTTTGCTCTATACTAGTGAGATACTTTCATCTTTCATTCATTCTAAGTTTAATAGAAGGCTTAACCATCTTGATGAAAACAAGGTCTTATTGAAGGCAACATGATTCAAAACTGAGTCATATATTTCAACGGGTTGTTTTAAAGGTGTATGATTTATCTTTGGCAGTCTATGTGTTCTTGTTTGTTTATAAATTAAATTTTACGACTGATAAAGAATATTTTGCAAAGTCAAGTGACATCATTTTGTGGCAAGCTGATCCAGATCTTTAGCTTCCATTTTCTTTTGTTGTTAGAGTCTTTTGTATGGTGCCCATTAGAGGCTTCTACATCTGACTTTGGTCCCTACCCTCACAAGGGGTTTGTAAAGAGAATTCAACCTTGTATCTCAGAGTGAAATCAATACAAAAATCATTTTTTTGATTTTGGTCTCACATATGTATTTTGATGATCTGGTTCATTTTTGGCTTTTATCTCCATGTACACACTCATGTAATTTATGTACACACTTATGTAATTTCTGTTTAAGTTTATTTGCTTTTTACACAATTACATATAATATATAAAACAAACCAGACTTGGTCCCTTGTACTTAATACATGCGGATTAAGTGATTGTTTTTTTGTTTTGTTTTAAGGCTATAAACCCCAGGTGACATTCCCAACTATCTTACCTTAGCCCGACAATATCTGGAAATGCTTGAGTAAGGTTTTCCATACATTTTCCTCAAGATTTATTTGGCGACCATACTAGGGAGATCTTCCATATCTCTCTGGTTGATTGTATCACGATTATCTTTGATTTTTCTGTTTTGTTTGAATACTCCTTGACTGATTTTTTTTCCATGACAATACCTGTTACCAGACAACCCAATATTGGAAATGGTCTTGATGACCAAACCAACATTGCATTGAACTTATTCAAAACTATCTTAGAAATTGCTGGTACTCGTGCTGAACTTGAATTCTCTTGGGAAGTAATTGAAAGAGACATACATATTCATGAACGTTGGGAAGCCAGACAAAGGCAGCCCATAAATCAGCAATAACCTCCCTTTTCCTAGCTCTTTGGTCCTTCATTTCATGTCCTCTAATCCTCACATATCTTGAAGGAGAAGAGGGTTGTCCCCTGAAGCTACTCCTATTTTTGAAATAGGAAGGAGGAAAATTATTTTATCAACACAAGGAAGTGCTCTAAGGAAAAATTTATATGATTATGTCAGTCACCTTTATCATCCATACCTATCACCTTTAGTATGACATCCACAGGTAGTGGTGGTGGAACCAAAGGTTCCTCCTCCTCACAACCTTATGCTTTATCAGTAATTGGTAGTATATACAATCATCAAGTCCCTATTCAATCCACTACCAATCCTACTAAAGTTATAAATAAATATGGGCTTTTCCAATTCGAGGAAGATGCTACAACCACCCCATGGCATGTATCTTCTCCCTTGAATCTGGCACCTGCTACCCACCCATTACCAAAATTCAAGGAGCATTTACCTAGGTTTTCGGGAAATAATATTGTTACTACAAACGAACAACTAGTAGCATTTTCTAATGCTTGCCATAACATAGGGGTTAATGATATCGACAATTTCATGCATTTATTTGTCACCTCCCTCGAAGGGAAAGATGCAACATATTTTTTTGATCTCCCTCCCAAAATTCTTTCCACTTGGGAAAAGTTGGTTTGTTGGTTCAAGTCCACTTATGGACAATCCAAGAGTCTAGTTGAGCGGTTAAGGGAATACAACAATATTTCCTATAGATATGGTGAAACCATGAAGTCTTTTAACCTTCGCTTCACCAAATTATATAATAAAATCCCTAAACTAATCCGTCCGCAAAATTAGGCTGCTTTCATGCATTATTATAATGCGTTACCTTCTCCTTATCATCATAGACTCGAAGAAAAGGCTATCGACAATCTTAGTTATGCTCTTCATACTTGCCTAGAATATGAGGATCAACTTGAAAAAATGAGTCTCCCTAAGGGAGACTTGGTCAAGAAAACATATATATATATATATGCCCTCCTACAAATCATGCAAGATATGAATAATAGGATGATAGCTTACGAGCAAAAAGGAAATTCCTCTTCCTCTGCCCCTGGGGCATCTTCTTCTTCCTTAGTGCCTTTTAGGAATACTAATGAAAATAATTTTCAGCCAAAGGCCATTATGTCTCGTAGTTCCTGTAACTTCTGTGAAGAAAGTCATGAAGAAAGTACTTGCAAAGTTAAGAAAAATGCCAGAGATAAGATCTTTGGAAAAAGGCTCGATACCACAATCGTTGTTTTAGATTGGGTTGAACAAGAGGATGTTATGGTAATCGATACCAGGAATACATATTACATTTCCAAAGGCAAATATGATCTTCCTTGTACTTCTTCCATCCCAAACTCATCTTCTCAAAGTACTGATACACAAGTTGTTAGAACTTTGGATAATCAAGGAGTGTCTTCTCCTCTTCCCTCTTCTCACTATAATTTTACCATGTCCAAAAGAGTAGCATCAACTTTGATATTAGCCTCCTAGAACAACAAAAACATCTCAAAAACTTTATGGAAGGTAAAATTTCTACCATAGCCAATCTATTTGAAGAGTCAAAGGAAGAGGATTCAACTGTAAATAAGATAGGTGTAAATAATTTTAGGAACCCTGTAAAAAATCCCCCTTTTGATATCGCTGTAAAAATCATGGATAAAATAGCTCATTGTTTTCTAATTGATGGTGAGGTCGGTCCAAGTGTAATGTCTAAAATTATCATGGAAGAGCTTGGCCTATCATGTACTAACGGAAATTCTAGAAGCATGCTCTCTTATAACAATTTGCAATAATCAACTATAGGCAAAATCAAAGATGTAACCTTAGTTCTGTAAACACATCCCGAGATAAGAACAACCCTCAACATCCAAGTAATTGATATGCTGGTGAGAAACTATTCAATTATTTTAGGAAGAGATTGGCAAGCCTTAACTGGTGGATATATTTCACTTGATGGAACACATTTGTTCATCCCTCAGAATGGAAAGAACATTATAGTCCTTAGGGAAGGAAGAATTTCACCATATATAGAGAGTGTTCCCAAACCTAATGTAAATTATCTCGAAGAAGATTTTGGAGTGTACTCTATCTTTGCTGATGAGGTCAACACTATGCTTGATCCAATTGATTTTGATGATGGCATGTGGCACATGCATTTCATTAGCTCATGCTCAAATGAAGGAAATTGGGCTGACATCATTCTATATTCTCCTATAGGTAAAATGCACAATTTTTCTTATAGGTTATAATTTGCTTGCACAAACAATGTCACAGAGTTTGAGGCCTTATTGTTAGGCATCGAAAATGCATATAACTTTGGTTGTGGCCATCTTACATTTTTTGTTGATTCTAAACTTGTTGTGAATCTTGTACGTAAGATTTATTCACCAAGCAATAAGTTGCTTAAATGCTATACCCAATTTGTTTGGATGCTCATTTCAAATATGTTATCATTTAACATCACTCATATTAAGAGGGAACTAAATTCAATGGCTGATAGGTTAGTTGTGTTTGCAACATCCCCTACCCGACAAATTTTACCTCAAAGACATGCTGATAGGTTAGTTGTGTTTGCAACATCCCCTACCCGACAAATTTTACCTCAAAGACATGGTTGTACGTTTCAATCTGATTCTATATCGCCCTCACATCCCTAATAATGTAGAATCATGGAAGGTTTTCAAGTGAGTGATGAAGGTATTTGTGCTTTAATACAAAATGAATCGTTTAAGCCCAAAGAAATCATATCTATTGAAGATGGAAAATTTCCTAAAAGCTTGACTTCTGGAAAGTTCGTTTTCGTTAAGTGATGTAGGCAACAGTGAAACACATAAGGAAGAGGCATTTCCAGGAAAGTTTTTGATACCATTTCCTTGAAACTTGGGACACCTGAATCTCCAAAGATCGTTAAATTAGGTGCCCAATGTTTTGATGAGAGAAAATTCTAGAACTACTCCATGAATTTCAACATGTTTTTGCATGGTCATACAAGGATATTCATGTATGCCTTTGATCCTATGCTCATACAACATGCCATTCCTATCAAGGGAAGGTAAAACCAGTTAGGCAAAACAAATACCTATTAACCTGTGCTTGAAGCTACTATTCGAAAAGAATTGGAAAAATTATTAAAAACTAATATAATCTTTCTAGTTAAGTATTTTGAGTGGTTTCAAATCTGGTCCCATTTGGAAAATACTAACCAGATCAGATTATGTGTCTATTTCCGCGTGTTGAATAGAGCAAGTGTCAAAGACCATTTTTCTCTTCCTAATATGGAAATTATTTACAACAGGTTTGTAGGTCACAAATGATGTCCTTACTGATGGTTTTTCTAATCTAATCAATGTAAAATGGATTGATAGGTATAAAACCACACTTACTACACGCTAGTAATATTTTATTATGAACGCATGCCTTTTGACTTGTCTAATGCAGGTGGCACTTTTCAAAGAGCTATGCAGATATATTTTGATGATCTAATCAGTAAAATTATCCAATTTAATCTTGATGATTTGACTGTTTATTCTAAGAACCGATTGATCATTTGTCATCTTAGAAAAGTTCTCAAGCGTTGCAGAAAATTTGGCATTTCTTCAAGTCCTTCCAAGTCTATTTTTAGTGTCACGAAGGGAAATTTCCTTGGTCATATTGTTTCCGAGTCAGGGATAAGCATAGATTGCAAGAGGATTACCGCCATTCTAAACCTTCCTGCCCCACCTCCAAGAAAGAAGTTCAAGCTTTCATGGACATTATTAATTTTGTCCGTAGGTTTGCTCCTGATTTTGCTATCATGGTTAAACCAATTCATAACATTTTGAAGCAAGATCATTATTTTTTCTTGGACATATGACGTCGAGAATGATTTCCTTAGGATCAAGAAAGAAATCAATTCCGCATTGGTTTTGGTGAAACCAAATTTTGAGAAAGATTTTATCACATATACCAATGCCACCAAGGAAGCAATTTCTACTATCCTCTTTGCATAGTGATGACCAAACAATGAAAACTTGTATCTTACATGAGCCAGAGTTTATTATATGATGAAATCAAATAATCTTATATTGAGAAACATGCTTTTTCTCTCGTCAATGATATAGAAAAATTTTGATATTTTATTTTGGGAAAACAAACACAGGTAAAAGTCCCTTTACTCATGTCAAGTTTATGCTTTCACAAACTTATCTTTTAGGAAAAACTCTGCATTGGCTTGCCAAAATTCGAGAGCATGATTTGATGATCATGACTACAAAGACAATCAAGGGAAGAGATCTATCTCTTCAGTTAGCTCAACATCCTAAACCAAGTGAAGAACTATCAAGATAATCCTCTTTCAACTCTATTTTATATTGAGAATCAAAATCTTACTATATCCGAACATCCTTGGTATAAAAATCTGGTGTATTATTTCCAATATAAAAAGTGTCTATATGATTTGGATCCTCACCAGAGAAGGAGACTCCGCTTTGAAGCTTCCAAGTATATCATTTTAGGAGACTTTGTTTAAGAGGTCTGTTGATGGTTTGTTGCTTCTGATGTGCAAATGATAAAGAAGCACATAAATTATTACACAAAATTCATGGACTATCATTTTCGTCATTCACATTGGTGGCCATTTTTCTACTCAAGACTACTACTTTTAAAATCATAAGAAATGGTTACTATTGGCCTTAAATATTTCATGACTCTTATGTTCTTTTAGATCTTGTGAAAAGTGCCAAAAATTCGTTGGGAAAGAACACCTTTATGCCATGCCTTTACAACATGTCCTCCTAAATTTCCTTTCTAAATGGGGCCTAGACTTTACTGGTCCTATCAATCCTCCATCTTATGTTGGGTATGTCTTTATTTTGACCGCCAATTGATTACTTTACTAAGTGTACCGAGGCTGTCCCTCTTAGACATGCACATGATGAGAAGGTAATTTCTTTGTTAGAATCTAACGTCTTTTCTAGATTCGACATTTCATTAAAGATCATTACGAACAATGGCCCAACCTTCATTTCTTTTTGCAAAATTGACTCAATTTCTGGTTAATTTAGGGGTCAAACATTTCTCACTTCATCTACTTTATTAGCCTTGTGGGAAATGGGGAAATAGATTCCACTAACAAGAATCTAGTTAATATCATAGAAGACAAACTCACTAGTGGCACACACTTCCTTCACTTATGCTCTCTGGGTAGATCACACAACCACCAAAGAAAGTACATGCTTTACTCCCTTTCAACTCATATATGGCCAAGAGGCTATTCTCCCTACTGAGCTAGAAGTTTCTCCACGTAATGATGTGCCATGTATCAAATAATTAAATTCTTCCAATGTTCCCAAAGGATAAATGCATTGTTACCCCTAGAAGAACAAAGGAATTTTGCCTTGGAGAACATAAAAGGAAGGCAACAAGGCGTGAAAAAGTATTTTAACAGACAAGAAAAAACTGCTGAATTCGTTAATGACAAATTCCTACCATGGGACTCAAACCATGCCTAAAGAGGAAGACATTCTAAGTTCCAAAAAATTATGGCTAGGTCTTTTCAAAATCACTTTTATCCTAGGTGCAAACTTATACCTTCTAAAGGATTTGGAAGAGCTATTGTTCTCTTATAGCACCAATGGTTCCTACTTGAAACATTATGTGGAACCATCTTGATCGTTAACACTTATATAAAAATGACTGTTGTATATAGTCTTTGTCTTATTGTTTTCTTTTACTTTGGTTTGTTGAGCTTTTAATTTATATTGTTTGCTTCTTGTAATAATTGGAAATAAAGTATGGATTCGTTTTGCCGTAGTCAGCAAGCATTCTCAGAAATATTGTTGATCAATGAAAATAAGATACACATTGAATCGCCAATGATGTCCTCCTCCTTTTAGACATCAAGTGAATTTTTTTTTTTTCTTTCAATCGTTGTAGGATAGATTATTTTGTCTTCTTCCTTGTTTATTTTATCCCTTTCTTCCCTCCATCCCGAGATCTAAAGAGCTATCGGCATTCCCTCCTTGAAAGTATAAAAAAATTATTCTCATATGTCTTGTTCAATTTTATGCATGTACAGAATCTCAACCCTCTCATACATATCACTTCTCCATAAGTCATTCCCGCAAAGTCCCGGCTCCCCATTATTTCCCTTAAACAATCTTTTTTCCCATTGTTGCATAAATATTCTTTTTCAACATTTTTTCGATAATCTACTTCTATTGGTCTGCAAAACCAAACATTATGAGTTCCAAATATATTGGGAATTTCCATTTGGATTCGCCAGTTTGTTGATGCCCCAAAAGATCAACATGGAATCTGTAATGCAAATGGTTGCAAATGCCTTATTACTTATATATATATATTTAATAATATATTAAATAGGTGGGGACCTCGTTATGTGAATAATAATGAAATGTGCTTTGATTTCATTGTGCTCATGACTACCTTGCAAGATGACTCGATAGTTTGAAATTCGAAACCGCTTTTTGGATGAATGATGGGGTTTCATGACAATTTAATTTTTAAAAGGAAGGGCACAGATGTTGTTTTAATGAGCATCTTGTTTATTCTTGCTACACATATAATTGACTTGTTGATTTAAACTCCAAACATGGTTATATATGCAACAAATGGCATATCTCTCACTCTATGATATTCTTGTTATTATCATGCACAATTGTTAAAGTTTTGTAAGGTGTTGATCCTTCCCTAGCAAAGAATGTGGTACATTACATGTTTTGTGCTAAGTTTTAAGCATGCACATAAAACTTATGGGTTAATGGAAGGTGGCAAATTCAATTTTTGTATTGAATTGCTATTTGGCAAACATAGTGGATTATGCGATGGAGGTATTGGGTGCGCTCATACTTGGCTATAGTTGATGGAATTAATGAAAGAAACAACATGCAATTACTGCACATCACAATAACCCTACCTCAAGGTCGCCACCCTCACTTGCTTCACATTTGTGTTGGTTGCTTTTGCTAGTGCTGCCTCTGTTTTGATCGTCTTTGGAAAGAATATTCTGCGTTTTTATCGGTTTTCTAGTACTCGACAAGTACATGATAGCTCACCTATTGGATGAAATAGAGCTTCACTCGTATCAAAAAATCATGAGGTTTCGCCCTTAGATTTGCTTCTCACGTATATGTTTCATCTGAAGTTTGTAATGAATGTATGTGGGTATCGATTGTGAAAATTTATTTTAAGTGAAGGTTCCTCCTTGTTGGAATTTAAATCTTTCAAGTTGAGAATAGTGTTCGAAACCCCTTTCTATTCAGATTATGTGATTGCATTGTGTCCATAATGAATATCGCTTCACGCTTCATAACTATTGGCAAATGATTATGGCATGTTTCTTTTGGGTTTTAGTCAATTCTGGTGATTAAAAATCAGGGGTTTCCTTTTCTTTATGAAACAAAAGAAAATTGTTTAAATGCTCTACTCAAATTTTAGAAGACTTGGAGCTCCACTGCAAATTATTTTTACCGCTTGAATATATTTCATTCCTATGGCCACCAAGTGAGAGGTATGGAAAGTCCTGAGATGGTTAAATGTTTTTACAAACCCCCTTGTGAATGTTTCACCTTTACGTTTTCCCAGACCTCGATTCTTTTATCTGATATATGGAAATTAGTAGATTCAAAATTTGGTCTTGATGTATGTTATAAGTGATTAAACCGACAGTGGGAAGATTGGTTATTTGCATTAATTCTTGGCTCATTTTTTATCCATGGTGGTTTTGTCGATTTTGGAAATTGTATAATGTTAAAATAAATAGTACCAGGTTCACATGGTGTTTTGAAACCCAATTTGACAACAAGTATTAAAGTTATGATGATGGAGCTATGCGATGTTCTTCCAATAATAATAATCTCTGATGTAGTCTAGTTTTAATTGTGTTGAATGACCTTGTTAAAAGTATTTCATAAAAGCTCTGTTGATAAAAAGAAAAAGAAATTGGAGTTGTAAATTTGGACAATCTTGGAAAATTCCTAGGGCTTTATATTGGGTATTATAAAAACTATTGTGTATTGGATTTAAATTATGAAACAGAGAAAATTTTTGGTAGCTTATGGTGATGACATTTTTTTGGATATTATTACATATAATAGAACGAGAATCATTCCTTCATTATACCATTTTTCTCTCATGCATATGCCCCCTCATCTTCCCAAATACATTTAAAGCATTCTTTGTTCTATTATTATGAATTTAAATTTTTGAAAAGAGATTAATAACAAAAGAGAAAAGGCTAGCTGATGACTTGTGTTTAAAAGTTGGATATGGATACACTTTCTGTTACTTTTGCATTTGATTGAACAATATTCGTTGGCTTCTTCCTGTCCATGCTGCCATTGTTTCACTCATCATAACCCCCTCATATTCTCGGATAACCTACCACTCCCTGCTCAAATGGAAAATTGATTGTTGAGTAATAATATATTGATGGATGGATCGGTGACAGTGCTTCTGTGGTGAATGATAGAGTCAACCTTTTGATTTTATTCTGGTAAAGTATTGATGCATCCATAGTTTTTCATGACATGTTGGAATTTTTCTTTAGGATGAGCTTCTTTAGAAGAGACAATCGCTAGAGGTGCTAATAGAGGCTCCAGGAAATTAAGCAAGGGGCCATAGAAGGCCACAATTTTCAATACATTTGATGTTGATCCATAGGGAATTAAATCAACTCTCTCGTATCCATGTTCCCCCTCACATGTCTATGCATCTAGAACAACCTACCAATGATGGTTGGAAAGAGATTGTCCATCATCCTACTACACCAATTTGTTCCACTGCGGTCTCTTCCATTACCCCCTCCACCACCAAAGAATGAAATTGCTCAAGTTTATCATGTTGTCTCACCTGTGCACTCTTCTCACGCAAGTAAGAGGCTACAAACTGATGTTCCCAAGTCTGGAAAGTAAGTTAAAGGAAACATATTGGCTAATTCCCAAGTCATCCAAAGAGTCCTCCAAATTTGTGTCTTCAATGTCATTTCAAAGATGATTGTTCTCACGCTATGAGGTAGTCCAACCCTCAAGGTTCCAACGGCATACCAAAGAGAAAATAGTGAAAGGAGGTAAAATGCCTCAAATAACAAATACAATTCTTTAATGATGATTAATGCCATTTTCTATTTTGAGGGACAATCTTTTACTTTGGACAACGCTTTGGACAGCAGGCATTTATTTAGGCATCTTTTTGGACAAGATGGATATAATGTTATTTTTTGATATGGTCATGTTATATTTTGCTGATATTAAAATATTTGATCATAACTATGAGAATGAGAGTTACAAGGAGGATGCTTGAATCAAATGATTGGGGTTTTATATTTCATGTTTGATGATTATTAAAGGAAATAAATGGGAGTCTAAGGGTCCCACTCCCATTTAGTTATTATTTAATTAGGACCTTATTTATATATACTATTATTATTTGTATTAGCTAATTAGTTAAGCTAATTAGTTAAGCTAATTAGGCTTAAATAAATAAAGGTAGTTGAACTACCATAACTTTATTGAGAAGGAATAAAAGCTCAATCAAATGAAGAGACAAGGGGAGGAGAAAAATTGAAGGAGAACTTCAACCATAAGGTTCGGCTTCATACCTAGTGAGATATTTTCATTTTTCATTCATTCAAAGTTTACTAGAAGGCTTAACCATCTTGATGACAACATATTCATTGAAGGCAACAAGATTCAAACTCAATTATATATTTCAAATAAATTGTTTTAAAGGTGTGTATGCTTTATCTTTGCAACCGTATTCATGTCCTGCTTATAAATTAAATTTTATGATTGATAAAGAATATTTTCGCAGTCAAGTGGTAACATTTTGTGGCAATTTGATCCATATCTTTAATTGATTGTTCTTTGTTTTCTAGTCTCTTTTGTATAGTGCCCATCAAAGGCTTCTAAATCCGACTTTAGTCCATACCCTCGCAAGGGTTTGTAAAGAGAATCTAACCCTCAGATCTCAATGAAATCAATACAAAAAATCAGCTTTTCTAATTTCGGTCTCACATATGTATTTTGATGAGTCGGTTCATTTTTGTTTTATCCCATGTACACACTCATGTGTAATTTATGTAAATAATAATCTTATCTAATTTCTATTTAAGTTTTTGCACGCTTACATATAATATATAAAACAAACCAATTCTTGGTCCTCCCTTGTACCCTAATACATGCATTAAGTGATTGTTTTTTTGTTTTGTTTAAGGCTATAAACCCTGGTGACATTCCCAACTATATTAATCTTTAGTTCGAAGATCTGAAATGCTTGAGTAAGGTTCTCCATAACTTTTCCTCACCACACTGCTCGTATCAAAGATTGAGCATATCTAGTGGTTATGCACCGCTAATTTATCCTCAAGATGTGATATTATCCGCATTATAAATGGAGTTTTGGACATCTCATTCTTGGGCACGACTTATCGATATTTTTTCAAAATCGAGCAAAAGCTTAAAGAGACGTGGAAATTTTGTCATGGGAACCTCTCACATCAAAAGCAATTAAAGGGAATCCCCATCCCATAGAATAATGGATAGAGAAAATATGGGAAACTTCAAGACAACCAGTCCAATCTGAGATCAAAGAAAGACAATGGAAAGACAAAGAAATATACCGGTGAAATGGTGCGACTCTGCATAAGAGCCCCCTCGACATAACATTGCTGACATCACCAAAGCAATCAAGCAGGAACAGGTGAAAGCCTCCATCAAATGTGGGTCAAATTTGAGTCAAACCAAAAATGGGAGACAACACTGATGTGGAACCCATTTCCACCATTTCTACCACAAAGATCCAACCCGCGTGAATGTGACAAGCTTGAAAGAAACCCTACACCAAGGAAAGTGCCTCACCTCGGTCAACACCAACATAAATTCCCTCATCTAATGGGGGAAATCAACTAAATGGAGACCATTACTCCTTCTAATGGGGAGGATTGATCCAGATCCGCATGGCTAATCACCCATTCCAATGGGTTCAAAACAATTTTTTGGCAACTTACTATTTTTGTTTTATTTCTGTCCTACTTATGGGGCTCTTTTGAGGGACTAAACAATTATTTTTCATGATAGGGAACCCAATAACAACCTAAGGCTCCATTGAACCCCTAAATGAAACTACATCTTCCTAACCAGATATCATGCACTCAAAACTAAGATCGTGATGCAAAAGCTACGACCGAAGTTGATGTACTAACTTACCTCCCAACAGGCCCACATGAATTTTGGCACTTCATCCTTAGGGTTAAGTATGTATAGGGTTTTGAATTCATGTTATTGTAAAAAGGCCTCGAGCCTCATTTTACCTATCTTCAAGGAATGAGCTAGCTTCTGCCATCAGATCTCTTCTAGAGATAAGCCGCCACCATCTCTAACAAGCTGCTTGTTTTCACCGCATTTTACAGCTTCAACACATTTCTATTTAATGGTTTCTCAAGTTTTATTGTATCTCTCTATGTTTCACTATGTCTCTGTGTTGTTATTATAAATCTATGTTTTCATTTTGTTCCGCTTCTCATAACCGGACGTATAATGTAGAGGGGATTCTGCCTCTTCTTGTCGCTTTTTTTAGTGCATGTCACTACTGCAAATATGGTATAAAGAGTTGTCCTATGATTGTTTCTCTGAGGACAACTTCTCCTTGGCATGTTCAAGAAACCATCCATGGAAGGCAAAAAGAAAGACGTGAGGGACATGATATTCCTTCAAAATGTTGCTCCAGGAATCTCGAGCGACAGAGGAACGTAGATGATGGACAACTTTGCACAAATCCTTTGACGGTTGCCGATAAGAGGTGCATCCACCTCAAGCGAAGGCACCACACCCTTCAAGGTACAATTTTTTTTTTTTTTATTTTTATATTTCTATATTTTAAGGTCAAATAGATGCATATGTCATATATAATGGTTAATCTTCTAGAAGGGTATTTTTGTCCACAACTTTCTTCCTATAATGAAAAGATTACTTTTTCACTCTCAAGGTCGCCCCCCATGTCAAATATTGGTGGGAGATTCTCTGTGAGAAAATGAAATGAGGGATCCACATTTTTGTAGTTGCAATTCCACTTGGGATTCTTCTAAGGATGCTATTAAGGAACAATACCATGTTGGACAGTTATGATTAATTGTATACAAGATGGACCACATTAAGGCAGCAGTTAGACCAAACAGTGTTAGAGTTCTCCAATGTCTTCCCATACCTTGCACACTAAGTTGTATATTAGAGATTCGAAGATAAATATGGTGCTCAAGTACCAATGACGTATCTACATAGATACATCCAAACATAAATGGAGTTTTTGGACATCTCATCCTAAGATGTGGCCTATCGATATGCCATCAAAAACAAGCAAAAGATAATAAAAATATACGCGGCAATTTGGGCCGGGGAAACCCTCACAAAAAAAAATCCAGGAAAATGTGGCCCCAACCCACATAACAAAGGACAAAGTAAATATGGGAAACCTCGATGCAACCAGTCCAAGCCGCAGTAAAATAAGGACAATGGGAAGATGAAGAAATATACCTAGAAGTGGTTGGACTTCCATAAGATCCCTTGGCATAACACTGACACGCCAAAGCAATCATTGGTGGCTATGTGAAAGCCCTAAATCAGACATGCGGGTTTCAACTTTGAGAGTCATAACCAGAAAGGGGGGAGACATATTATTGACATGAAACCCAAGGTCACCGTTTTCTCTACCACCAGATCCATCTCTATGGAACTCTTGGATGAGTGCAAGTCATCCTCCTCTGCTACACCTGTGCAAGTGGCTCACCAAATACCCAACAAAAATTCTTCATATGATGGAATCACAACGAATGGGTCTATTTGCATCCCATTGGGGAGGATTGATCCAGAGGATCTTGTGGCTACCCACCTATTCCAATTGGCTAAAACCAATTTTTTTGCAGAATCCCTACTATTTTCACTTTTAACCTAAACTCTAGGCTATTTCTGAGTGGGCCTAAATGACATTTGATGATTATACAATCAATAATAATTGAAGGTTTTGATTGAGCCCCTAAATGAATCTCCTCACAAGACCTTCCAACGAGCTATCACGTTGCTCAAAGCCAAGATCGTGATGCAAAAAAATTTACAATTCCTAGAAGTTGATGTACTAACTTACCCCAATGGGGCCCACACATGACTTTTGGAGCTTCATCTCCTAGGGTTATGTTTTGGATGTCTAGGGTTTTGGAATTGCTATTTATTGTAAAATGTCTCGAGCCTCATTGTACTCATCTTCTCTTGAATGAGATAAATGCCCACATTCTTAGATAAGTTGCCACCATTATAGCAAGTTTTTCTGTTTTCATCCGCATTTTATAGTTTCAACATATTTCTTATTTAATAGAAGTCATTTTATCAGAGATTCTATTATTATTCAATCGTAATCTCTCGTGGTTATTATAAATTTGTGTTTTCCTTTCTCGCTCACCATAAATCCGTGCATCAACCATGCTTCCACATTTTGCAAACACATATGTGATCTAGAATTCTTTTCCAAAATAAAATTTTCATCAGGGGTCTTCCATATTGCTCATTGAACCTAGATGTATTATTCTTGTAACTTCCTAAAGAAACCAAATGGACATCATGAATATATGCACCTACCTTATTCTTCATGTATCTAGGTTCTTGTCTTCATATTCTCTCCTCAATCGGACCGATCTATTATGAATATCATTCTGTAAAACTCTCTCCATTAAGGTCAGAGGTCCCTATCATCTTATTTTGAAGAATCTCAGCACCTCCTATTTCCAACCCCTCAGTGTTATTATCCTTTAAACCATATTTTCAATGACTATACTTATGCTCCATTTGGATCTTTGGCCTGTAAATTATGGCTTCATGAAATTTCCATTTTTGCTCAATTGTTCCCCCTCAAGTCCACCAGTAATCTTCCTTCCGATTCCTTGAGAATTCTTCTACTCAAATGTAAATTGTGAGTGGATATATGGATTCTTCTATCCAATAGATTTCAAATGACTCCACACATTCTTCATTTGCCATGAAGCAAAGTTATATCCTTTCCAAGTTGTTTTCTTCATTTCCAATACCCAAAGTCTGTTTTCACTAGTGCAATCTAATTGAGAGACCATTTTCTGCCATCTACAATAGAATTTTTTTCAGGAATTAGAAAAACTTTTATATCGGGTGCATATAATATTTATGATTGTAGTACACAACAACTTTCAAATTTGGAAATGGATGCTCCCATCAAATTCCATATAACCGGGACTGTTGACTTTGTCATTTTTTCACTTTTTCTTGACTTAGAATTTTTAGCCAAAATTGGCCATCTCACAAATGGAGAAAAACTGGGAAAAACTTCCTTAAGACAAAGTTGTTAGTATTGATGAGTAGGTGAAATGTTGATTAAATAAATTTTTCCTAATTTGTGATTTGGGATCCCTTCTACCCCAAAGATTTTAGAAATCCCCAAAATGTCAACAAGGGAAAGTGGATTTTTCCTTATTTGGTCCACACCAACTCCTTTTGAATTTCATTAGGATCCCAAATGGGTATCTTCATGTTTGCTTTTTGGATGCTCTATAAAAAATCATCTCTTTACTAGGTCTCCTGCTACTGCTACTGACCTTCATTTGGAGTCACCTTTGTGTTTTTTGAAAATCAGCGTAATTAACTAGTGGCTCTCACTTGTACTCTTGTATCCCTCATCATTATGGACATAATCCTTAAATTCACCTAATTATGAGTTGATATGCTCAAATTATGCGACCAAAACAAGTTTTGGTTCCAAGATTTTTTTTTTAATCTTTGTCCAATTT
Organism: Picea sitchensis; assembly: GCA_010110895.2. Classification (NCBI taxonomy): domain Eukaryota; kingdom Viridiplantae; phylum Streptophyta; class Pinopsida; order Pinales; family Pinaceae; genus Picea; species Picea sitchensis. Next base: position 13,741 of record SNQJ01S0059822.1, on the reverse strand, counting down.
TCTCATTCCCTTCCTCCTTCTCTTCTATTCTTTTCTTTAATTCATTCTTTCAATAGACTAAAGAATTGGCTCTTCAACCTACCTTCAAAATTTGCCTCAGAAACCTTCAAAAATGCACTGATGAACCTCAAAATTTAATCTCGAATGAACTTCAAAATGAACTTCGAGGAACTCAAAATGATTTTAACCTTGTACAACCAATTAGGCGCAAATGGGATTCTTAATAAAAAATGTAAAAGATACAATGGTAACAAACACACACACACATTACACAAATATTTTACCTTGAAACCCCAAATGGGAAAACCCCATAACCATGAGTCTCACATCTAATTCTTTATTCATCCTTCTTCATTGTTTACAATATAACATATATAGGATCTCATGGTATCCAAAAATCCCTAATCCATTAACCTTGGATTATAACTCAACTGTAGTTCCTTGACATAAATTACATTACCATGGACCACAAAAACCATGTTCCATAAAACCACCAAAGGTGAAAAACATACCGATAAAACCTCTCGATAAAAACCTATCGACAACTTCAGTTTTTCTTGATTGGCAAACTTGGAAATTTGCAACTTCGGTGAGTTGAATAATTTCTCATCTTGACAAACTTATTTAATGTAGAATTTTTTTCCAAATCTAGAATGAATATGGACTTTATTGATCTTAAGATCAAAATGATCTCAATCGTCCATTACACTAAGCTTCACGACAACCATAAAAAAACGTGAAATTCAACCTCACGGGCCAATTTTTATTTTTGCAACCTGTAGATCTATGAAATTAATCACCCCTTTCACGATTATGAGGGAATTCAACCTCAATTGCTCAAATTTGGGATTTCACTCTGATTTTACCATTTTCCCCAAATTTTAATGTAGAGTAGAGTACGGGTCCGGTGTTGAACCAAAGCTCCGATGCCAAATTGTAACATACACCCATTACCAAAACACACAAAATTTCTTCGATACCAATTTGTAACATACCCAACCTCCAAGCTAAGTCTCATTACTACCATTTTCTCATTTCTAATGCAAAAACTATAACGTACTCAACCCTGGGCTTGGCCACGCATTTACAAAATGACTTAACAGTATATCTAATTACTTTAATCATGGAAATATGCACATCATGTTATATAAAACTCATGCACAACTAACAATAGATCAAAATCCATGAATGCAAATCATTAATCCATACACAACATTCAATATTTACATAAAACATATACATAACGAAAATAAAATATAACCATCAATGTAATGTCCGCCGTAACTGATGGCACAGCACCGGCCCGGCCCATGCTGGCTGCCCATCCTCTGAATGCGAGTCCTCCTGCCTCCTACTCATACCATGTCCCAAACCCCACTTTCCTCAAACCCACAGCACCTTTCATGAGTCCTAGTCCTAATTTGTCTCTCCAGCCTCCAGGAAGCACACCACACAACACAGTCCTATTTTTCCCATCCTATAAAACCCTGTCCCCATTGTTGCCCATGCCATGTTCTTTCCAACTCAACTGCCCCACCAATCCTGTCCTATATGGATTTCTTTTTCTCTCATGCATGTTGGCTCTCACATTCCCTAAGGTTGATTGTACTCAGCCCATGCTCTCAATAAATAACTCCATGAGGATACTACACACACCCACCCTCTTACATGTATTAAATGATTGAGTGTGTGACAAGTCAAAAGGGAGGATTAGATGGTAATGACACATTAACTTAAGATAATGACACAAATTTCCCTTGGATCCCCTCTCTTAGCCCTCCTTGTGGAATCATAGCCTCCTATCATTATATTCACCCCCCTCATATCATATAACCAACAATTTACTTTTTATTAACAATTCATTATACAATTTACATAACTTGACCCTCGACTATATTGATCATGTTTCATTCCTGAGACATACTGGCTCACCAAATTTTATTCACATTTCTGTACTACAAATATAAATTACGTAGGATTAAAACTAGGGATGTTACAATATTCTTGGCAAAACAAAAGGAACAACAATGTCACACACATAGTACACAAAGATTTACCTTGTAAACCCTTAACTGAGAAAATTAGACTAACTTAGAGTTGCATCTCTATTTTCTTTAGAGCATTAATTTAACGATTCACAATACAACATATAAATATTCCACAACATCCAAAATGCTAATATTTTGCTCAGAAATAGGGATTTTGGGCTGCTAACTAGTAGTAGATCAGATAATTTGTGGTGCCATACAAATACCTAAAGACCCTTTTTGTGGTTGTCTAATGCTCCTTTTCTTGGTTTTGACATATATCCATTTAAAACTCTCATTACATGGATACATGGACAATGATTGTAGTACAAAACCATCACATACATCAAACTACCAACAAAATTGGCACAAGGAACATGAGGCATGTCCTCTACCTCTTCTTATGTGTAATCCCCTACACCTAGGTTGATTAGCTTACATTCCTACATATTAAACTCTGCAATATTATGCCAACCTACTCTGTTTTATGTCTCAACTAGAGTTTTCTATAAATACCATCTCTTTTAATCCCCATGCCTAAAATAAAGTTTGCAACACCAAAGTCCTTCATGTCAAACTTAGAGGATAGATTAGACTTAACTTCCTTGATGACATCCTTGTTGCTTTTGATTAGCAACATATCATCAATACAAGAATAATACATAAATAGGATCACCAACCTCATTGGAATACACACATTCATCTTTTCACAAATCCCAATCAAAATATGTAAGTATCAAAATTTTGATATCATAATCTTGGATGTTTCCGCTTAAGTCATAGACTTTTTTTCAACTCAAGTAAGCCAACTCCTTTATATATGTGTATGCTTGTGTGTAATATTAAAATGATATTTATAAATTATTAATGAAAGAAAGGTAGATTCAAACATCTTTATTAGTCCCCACTCAAGATATCTTATTTCATGTTTAAATTAGTTTGTAAAATATTTGTTTAAATTTTACAATGTTTCAAAACAATTTATTATCAAATATTTTTCTAAAATCATTAAAAAAATATCATTAACTATTTGATCGATAAAATAACATAATATTTTTTTTTGCCAATACATTATATATATTTTTAAAATATTATGACAAGCAATATATTATATTTAACAAAAATATATTAATATTTAAAAAAATATATTAATATTTAAAAAAAAAATATTAATATTTAAAATATTAATATTTTTATAAAAATAAAAAAAAACATAATTTAAAAACATTTAGATTGCTATTGTATATGATAAAACAAGTACAAGCTGTATTAATTTTTAATATAAGATTCCCCAATTCAAAAAGGAGTTACACATATCATGGAATTTATGTTCTAAAACATTCAATCACTCAAATATTATTAAATTAATATGGATAAAATAATTAATAATTTACAATTAAATATTATTGAATTATTATAGTGAAATGATTATATAATAATAATTTAAATTAATTTAAAAAAAATCAATTATTTTGTTGATGCATCATAGCTATACACCCATAACAAAAAGTGAAAACTTAATAATAAAAAGTAATAAATAAACATAGATATAGAGTACAATAATGAACAATACACAAGTTGTGATGAAGAAATAAAATTTATCAATATAAAACAAAACAAAAGATATATTAATCAAACCATCATATTATTATATAATTATATCATTACATATATGTTATTATAATATTGGTTGGAAATGTTACATCGCCTTAGCAAGTAGGCCATTTTGCACTATATGATGATTATATGTATTTTTTAGGAATTTTTTATGAGATTTCCTTTTCTTCCTTGAAATATTAAGAATGAGAGTGGTTCCACGACAAGGAAAACATTTTTTAAAGGAGGATTGTGTGGAAGCTTCCCAAAAAATTATGCCTTAGTTTTTTTATAGCGGAGGTTGTTAGTAGTAGAGATATGGAACCAAAGGTTTTAAAAGAGGTTTTTTTTAATGCTTTTAAGTTGTACAGACACATTAATACATTAGTGCATTTCCACATTTGACATACACGTGTTACTCAATAATTGTGCTAAATTAGTTTAAAAAAGTCAGTTTATTTTAATTTTAAACAACCTATTTTAGTGTATTGAAATATACAAATGTATTGAGACATTATAATGCATCAATTAAAACATTTAGTAATAAAACATAGATTTTTATTTAACAAAATATAAAACTAAACGATGCAATTAATTGGAAAAACACACATTGATGCACCTTAATAAATGACACACCATGTTCGACAACATGTGTATTCTAAAAAAGAGGACTTTTAACACCTTCTCTTCAAGCAGAATCACTCACATAGCCGCATCAAAGATCAACATACCGATGTTTTCACATGGTAAACTTTTACTTCGGAAACATCCACATCCACGGCCCAATCCAATGCGACCACTTGGAGTAGCTTATTAATGCAAAGAAAAAGATTACAGAGAGATTTTACAAGAGAGTTTTCACAATCGATCATCGGTGGAATGACGCCCATGCTCTTTAAATAGAGATCATGGACCAATTGGGTGTTAAGCCATAGATCAATGGTTGTTAAGATCGAGGAGAGTATGAATCGTTGGATCACTCTAAGGCTCAGAACATATCGGATCTATTGGATTTCTAACCACAAATGCATACTAAAGAACACACTAGAAAAACACACTTTTACCTAATCTAATAATAATAGACCAAATAGATCTTAACTAACTCTAAGTGTCTAATATCATAACATCCCCCCTTAAGAAAACTTTGGGATAGGATTGAAGGATTTACAACAACGACAATAGGAGAAGGGAAGGAGGCATTAGAGCCTATCCCCTCTTTAATGACAACTTCAACTCCTAACACGCCAGATCAAAAGTTTGGAAAACTTGGCTTATGTAAGAGACTTTGTGAAAATATTTGCAACTTGATCTTCCCAGGGGGAAAAAGAGCACTTCAATAACTTGATCATGAATGAGCTCGATGAAGTGCATGTGTAGCTCGATGTGTTTGCTACTTGATGTTGAACTAGGTCTTTTGTGAGCTTGATGACACTCTAATTAACACACCAGAGGTCGGGTCGATGTCAGGCCGAATCCAAACTCCGAAGGACTGGCCGGGTTTATACTCTGCCTGAATTTCATTAACCACTACTTTGTACTCTAGTTCTTCTAAGGAAAGAGTAGTAGCCTATTTTTTCTTACAAGTCCGAGTGACATGTCCTCAACCAAGGCTAAAAACATAACCTCCGTAGTAGACTTCCGATCATCGTGGTCGCCGACCCAATCAATCGCTGAAACCAACCAATAAAGGAATCCCCGAATCAGAATAATGTATCTCGAACTAAAACCGCATTCACGCATACATGGGTATCTTTTTAGTCGCTTTCCAATGGCTTTCATGGGCTTTGCATATATTGGGCAACACGCACTCAACATCAAAGGAAAGATCAAGACAGGTATGAGTCAAGTTAAGAGGCTACCAACTAACCCATCGCAGATGGTGGCATCACTCAACTTCAGGAGTAGTACAAGTGGCAGAAAGTTTGACTCTGGACTAGAAGGGAGAAGGGTTGGTTTACAATCGCCCATGTGAAAGCGATGAACAAGGTCACAAGCATACTTAGACTGGAAAGAAAAATTCATTCATCGTTTGCAAAACTTGAGGCCAAGGAAATAGTGCAAAAGCCTAAGTCCACATTTCAAACTTCTTCTTAAGGTTGGTTTTCACATGGTTTGCGTTTTGAGTCACTACCGCTATGATGCAAGGTCATCAACAAAAAGAACAAGGATTATGAGATGTATTTCTACTCTCGTATAAACATTAAGATCATAATGTCATCTAGAAAATCCAGCAGAATAAGAAAGATGTCCATTTTGGCATACCAAGTTTGAGGAGCTTGGTTTGAGACCATAAAGAGATTTCTTGAGAAAAACAAGGCTAGAGTCATTCGACATAGGCGAGGTTGTTCCATGTGGATTTCTTCTTGCAATTCTCCATGCAAGAAGGCGGATTTTAAATCTGACTGGCTTTCGGACCTCCCATTTATGTGAGGTGTTAAAGGGAAAGAACAAGGTAGATGGAATTCACTTTTTCTGTGGGCAAATGTTTCATTATAGTTAATTCCTTCAACTTGGGAAAATCTTTTGGCAACTAATCCAGCCTTGTGTTCAACATGTCCATCCGGATGTATTACTTCCTAGTTCAGGACCCATTTGCATCTAACAAAGTTTCTTCCTTTTGGAAGAGATAAAAGATCCCAAGTGTTGTTTTCCATTAAAGAATGATACCTTCATTCATTGTTGTATCCCAACTGGATGACCAAGCTTCTGCAAATGTTGTTGGATCATGAGTCTTCAAAACTTGAGCCAAAAGAGAAGAGGCTCAAGTTGGAATTGTGAACGCGGTCCGACGTATCCGAAGGATCATCTAATAAGATCACCCATCGCTTTCTCGTGGTTGAACCACCCATCTAGGAAGTGGTGGAGCCGGTGTTGGTTCAAGTTCAAAGGACTCATTTGAAGGAATGTCAGCAGGCGGAGATGGATTTTCACCCTCATTATCATCATCCTAAGAAGAAACATATCGTAAGAAGGCACAAACACCTACATTTTGCCTCAGAAAATAAGAAGCACATAACTACTAATTAGGATTGCACGCCAAAGAAGGCACAAATGTCAATGAGGGGCTCGTGCTAAGATTTTCATCAAATTTAACATCTCTTCTAATCATAATTTCATTATAATGTGATTGAAGAAGTTTGTAACCTTTGGAATCTTCGCTGTATCAACCAACAAATATACACTTCTCTCACTTTTTAGGTCGCAATGATTTCCTTTTCTCATCGTGAATGGGAGCCCATGATATACCGCCAAATACACCTAAAGTGACTTACATCCTGGTTTAATTTTAGTCCAAGCTTCTTCCTGTTATATTTTTAAGAGTCTTTGTGGGAGTGTGTTTTATTATGTAATTTTCACAGTTAATGTATTTTGTCCAATAATTAAGACTTAATCATTTAGATTTGATCATACAATTAACCATTTCTTTTAATGCGCTTTCTCAAGAACACCATTTTGTTGTGGTGTATATGGAACAATGTGTTGCATTTGGATTCCCGGTGTAGTGCAAGATTCGTAAAATTATTGTTCACATATTCGCCCATTATCCGTTTCTTAACCTTTGAATTTGATGTCCAAATTGCTTTTTCTACAAGGGCCCTAGAATAAAAGAACTTGTCAAAACTTCAATTTTTCTTAAGAAGTAAACCCAAGTACGCCTGAAAAAGTCATCAATGAAAGTTAAGAAATACTTGCACCCAAAAAAAGGAGAAGGAAAGTGGACCACACAAATCAATCGCGGAACAAGCCTAGCGATTCCGGAGGGCGCGCTAAGAGGCAACGCTTAACAATTGTCCCGATGATGTTTGCCGAACACAACCGACACAAACACACCATCTCTCGGGTGATGAAACAAGAGGAAGACCAAATACCATTTGTTGATTATATAGTTGTTGCATGAGCGACATTTTAGACAGACCAAACCGGCCATGCCAAAGTTTGCCTTAAGCCATCGCTTAAGGAGCAACAAAACCGATGAAAATATGATGACCTTAAGTTGTCAAATTTAAAACTGTAATATCATCAACAATTCTAGTTGTAAGAATATGATTAGGATATTTTAGATCCTTGATTATAACTTGGTGAGGTGAAACTCTATAGTTTTACCTTCACCAATGAGTGATTTGATATAATCGATAGAAGGTTACAAGAAAGACTTGGAACACATAATACATCATTGAAATGACCATTTTCTACTTGAACTGCTCCATATCCTTCAACACTAAGAGATTTATCATCAACAAAAAGGTGCTTGGTGTTACATTCTCCATTTATAGAAAATATGGTTCCTATCCCAGCTTGGCAAGGATATGATGCTCCATAATCAATAAGCCACTCATCAAGAGAAGAAGTAGAAATTTGTAATAAAGGAGAAACTTACATAAAAGTGCATGTCCATGAGAAGAAGAGCAGCAAAGTAGAATCATTGATGTTGTGCTTCTTCATCAGCTGCTTCTAAAGTTGCGCCTCTTGAAACATTTGGACTATCATGACCATCTTTATCACAAAAGGTAAATGTCTCGTTAGTATTCTTATTTTTATATTTTGATCCTTTGTCTCCATTAGGAGAAAAAAAGTTGTCTCCAGTGGGTTTTAAAACCCCTTATATTGCTTGTTGTTGTGGTGAGGGGATGTTGCTTCGGGATTCTCTGGGTTTATCCTTTGATGGACAACTAAGGCTTTGTTGAGGTCCCCAGAGTGTCGACAATTCGAAGTTGTACTAGCTTATCTTGCTCTCTAATCAAAGAATCACAAAAGTTCTCAAGAATGGGTTTTTGATAAGCTTTCCCTAGAGCTTCTTGTATGGCATAAAAGGTAGATACAAACATAGAATATGCACTACCTAGCTTAGAAATAATAATATAGATGCAACGATCTTCGTCTATCTTTATCTTACATTCTTCACATAAAGTTCTAAGTGTTTTAAACTTAGATAGATAGTCTTCAATGCAAGAAAAATCACTTGGACTCAAATTTAGTACTTGATTTTCTAACTGTTGTGCTCGAATAATATTGTGTTTACCAAACACAGATTCAATCTTTTCCCAAGCTTCTTTGGGTTTATCAATTGATTGAAGGTGGAACCTTAAATCAAGAGAGATGAACATTCCGATTAATCCACATGCTTCGTCATTCCTATTATCCCATTTAGATTTCTTATCAGCATCAATGGGTGTTGTTTCCTTTCCCAAGGTAATCTGGTACAAGACTTTACTTCTTAATAAATCCTCCATATGGGATTTCCATTTGAAGTAGTTGGTGCTGGTAAGTAAGAGATTACTTGTAGAAGCCATATTAAATATGCAGATAATACTAATTTAAAAACTGAAACTGGTGATCTGAATGGAAAGAGCTCGAAAAGTTATGCGGTTTTAAAAAAAATGGCACTGAAAACAGACTTCAGATGTGAGAGTTATGCCCTTTTAAAAAAAGGCATAGATGGTAACCAAGGGACCACGTGGCAGTGTAAGTTGCTTTATGAAGTGACCCATTTTTATAAAGAGAAGTGGGGCTCACTTTTACAAAGAAAAGCTGCATGCAAAATAAATAACTCTAAAATAAAATATTAAAGCTACTTATAGTGATTCACTTTTATACTTGAAGTGAAATACACTTTACAATTTTAGCATTAACTTTTTCAAAAAAGGTAACAAAAGAGAGACTTGAACTCAAGACCTCTTACTTAATAAAGAAAATTTTAACCAAATGGTCTAGCAAAACATATTGTAATGTTCAGAAGGAGTGTTGTTGTTGTTGTTGTTGCGTGTGCTAAAAAAAAACTCTTTTCACACAAGAAAAAAATTTCGCTTTTCGATGACAACAAGGGTTAGATCTTGGTTAGCTTACCCGAAAGATGCACCTTTTCCTATTTGTTTCTGATTTTCCAAGATCGCACAGGGCATGGGGAAAAGAGAATACACAGATCTAAATGAGTAGCAACCTGTAAATAAAAAAATACAAAACCGAAATAAAACCAAAATACTTCTGTGCAAAAAATTTAAAAAATGCGTATTCAAACTTTATACCTCCGGATCTGACTGTAATGGCCATATCTTGGGCAAACAAAAACCTTTTCGAGTGAAACGAAAAGTGTTCTTGAATGAAACGAGTGCTATAGATGCAATGGAACAATCCTCTCAGCCCATAAATGTATGGAAATGACAGAAAATGGATATGAGGCAACTCAGCTTCACGATCTCGATCTACAACATGAGCGAGTCTTCAAACATGCTCTGATACCATGTTCGACAACACAGGTATTCCAATAGAGGACAAACACCTTCAGTAACCACTCACATAACCAGATCAAATATCAACACACTGATGTTTTCACGTGGTAAAACCCCTACGGGGAAACATCCACAACCCCAACTAACGCGACCACTTGGAGCAGTGTATTAATGCAAAGAAAAAGATTATAGAGAGATTTTACAAGAGAGTTTCTCACAATCGATCATCGACAAATGAACCTCCATGCTCTTTAAATAGAGATCATGGACCAATCAGGTGTTAAGCCACAAATCGATGGCCATTAAGATCGAGGAGGGTATGAACTGTTAGATCACTCTATGTCGGGAACATATCGTGACCATCAGATTTCCTAACTACAAATGCATACTAAAGAAACACACTAGAAAATACACTTTTACCTAACGACACAATAGACCAAGTAGATCTTAACTAACTCCTAAGTGTCTAAATATCCTAACACACCAGTTTACAATTTTGTTATGATTAAAACAATGCGCTAGGGTCATGGTAGCACACTGGAGCATTGTAATTCGAGGAGCATTGAAGTAGTCTAAGACATTTGGTAATAAAATAAAGGTTTTTATTTTTTATTTTATTTAATAAAAAAAAAAAACCAATGTGTTTAATTGTGAATAGACACATTGGAGCACATAAATACATGTTGCACCACCATGTTCGTTTGTAAAAAAATGAATAGTTTGGAAAGAACATAAAGTGCACTAGAGAGGATGACAATTGGGTGCACCATAGTAGGTTACCACAATCTCATCTCCAAGTCAGCTATTGTTGAACACTTTCACAATGCTAAACACCTCATTTGCTTCAACCAAACCAGAATTCTTGCCTCAACCCCTTCTTACCTGTCTCATATCATTTGGGAAGCACTAGAAATTGAAAAACATCTGAATAATTTTAATCGAAAGATGACTATAAACTTAACCAATCTTAGAATCCCATGATCCATCATCTTGCTCATTGAGTTTTTTCCCCTCATCATGATTATTTAGCCTTTCCAATTTATCTCACTCTCTATTCAGATTGATTTAACCTTTTTGGTTCCTTCTATTCTTCTCCTTTCTCTTAGTCTTAATGTCATTCACTCCCCCCATTTTCTAGCTTAACCTTCCCTTCATTAATTGGTTCTAATTTTTCTTTTATTCATCTTAATCAATAATTCCTTTAATTTTAATTCCTTCTTATCTATTTTCCATCCTTTTATTTTAATGTTTCTGAACTTTTTAATCATTTCTAATCCTTTTAAAATTCTTTTCAACTCCTTTAATTTTTCTTTTCAACTATTTTCAAATCCTTTTTATTATTCTCTTTATTTTTTAAAACTTTTCAACTCTTTTCAATTTCCTTACTTTTATTCCTCTTTATCTTGTTTAACCCGAGCCTCTAGATTCTCTAATCATTAGACATCTTGGCTAATTTATT
>SNQJ01S0059821.1:23513-48148 GCA_010110895.2 Picea sitchensis | reverse complement strand
GAACCATGTCAAAAGCTTTCCTAAAGTCAACAAAACAACAAAAAAAATTGGTTTTAGTATTGCGGAACTCCTCTGCAATGATCCTAAAGGTAACAAGATGGTCCACAGTTGAATGATATCTCCATCTCCTAAACTCGGCCTGGCCTTTAGCTCTTTTACCGTGACTTTCTAGCCAAATGCTAATCTTCTTTTCCAAAATGATTCCATAAAGCTTAGCTAAAGAATAATTTTAAATAAAAATTATATTTTGATTAATATATATAAGTGTGTTTTATCTAATTTAATTTAATATTTTTATTTTTTATAATATAAATATTGATAAAATATTATATTTTAAATATTATTTACAAAATTTAAAAATTAATTTGAATCAAAATTTAAAGATATAATTACAAAATTTACAAATTAATTTAAATCAAAATTTAAAGATATAATTAAAATTATATAAAAGAAAAAAAATTTGAAAATCAAATAAAGATATAATTAAAAGTATATAAAAAAATTGAAAATCAAATAAAAATATAATTAAAAGTATATAAAAGATAAAGTTGAAAATCAAATAATATTTTTAAAATAATATAAATTTATATTATTGTATTTTTTTATTATCATTTAATTTAAATTTTTATTATTTTTTATATTAAAAAATTATAAATTGTATTTAAATAAATATTGTATTATTAACTTTTATAATTATTTATTAAATTTAAACTATTTAATAAGTATTCGTGAAAAATAAATCAAAACTATTTTATCAAACAAATAAATTAGACTAATGATTGTTTTAACTATTCTATCATATTATTATAGGTATTTGCTTTTCAATATTATGTCATTTCAATATACTTATTTAATTTTTAATACATTTTACTAACTTAACCCCATATGTTCAACAATGTTGAGTGTTGCTTTTCAATACTATGTCATTTCAATATATGGCTTTCTACTTATTTTATTCTTCCCACACTTTCAATGTTGGATGCCTATATTTCAATGTTTATTTTTATGCACTAACATGTTATTATATGGTTGTTTCAAATATTTTGATCTTAAACACAATTTACTAACTTAAATAAATAAGGTAAATAATGTTGAATGTCTATATTCTAATGTTTATTTTTATATAGATAAGGTAAACAATGTTGAATGCCTATATTTTAATGTTTATTTTTATATACTTGATTTACATTAATGTATATAAATTTTTTATTAATATTTTTAATAAATTTGTGAGAATAATTTTATGTATTCCTTTAAAACACCACATACTATATAACAATACTTTCTAAAAGTTCAAGTTACCATGTAATAATACTTTCTAAAGGTTTACTTTCAAAATAAGAAATATAAACTTATATTTTTTAAATATAACAAAGAATAAAAAAAAAAAGAATGAAAAAGACAAATCAACAACTTGGATAAAAGTGTTAGTCAAAATGAAAAGATAAAAACCTATGTTCTCTACTTTTTTTCCAAGAAAAAATTATCTCAAATTTATATAGAGTATAAATTCGTTTACAAAGCCAGCATCAAGCTGTGTCCATATCAGTACTACTCCAACACCCTTGCTCAGTAGCAAAACAAAAACAAAACAACCCTACACAACACGCAGGCTGTATACAAGTGAAACCATATACAAGGCAGAAAAAACCCATTCGAGACAAGAAAAAGATGCTAAACCAATAGCTGCACGCCCACAATAGGACCTCAAAGTGTTGATCAATACCGCACGCCGCAGTAGGACCTCAAAGTATAGACCAAAACACCGCACGCCCTCAAAAATGGACCTCAAAGCATGGTCCAAACCCTCCGGAAAGAAACAGAATGAGGCACAGGAAAATGCAACGGAAAAAAGGCACCGAACAGCAACAGTAGAAGAAGAACGAAATACGGCCGCAGAAAGGCCCCTCGCGCCCTCATGGCGCTCCACGCGGTTGCCCCCACTGCAGCCAATCGAATCTGAACCGCCGCCGATCATCACCCCACCGTGCAAAAACCACAGCAGCCGCAACCAGACCGCAAAGATACACCCTGCAGGCCTCGGTGCCGACTGAAAAATATTGTAGCCGCCTCCCGCACGCCCACACTGGTCTCGCCCGCCCTCACTGGAATGGGAGAAGCCCGCCCTGCGCTACACCACGAAGAAATACAGGGATGCGGCTAGCAAGACCTAGCCGCAGAGCCCCCGAACTCGAAACCCTAAAACGACTCTCAAAGCGCCAGAAGCCTCCGCTCGCCGTTATCCAAGAATTCCAAAAGGAAGCTTGCGCGTTGTATCAAACAAAACACGCCTCAAACACAGAACCTATGTTCTCTACTTAAAACAATAATTCAATTTGTTATGAATAAATTAGGTTAAATTAACAAAATTTTGCAACTAAATTATCATAGTTATTCTGAAAAGAAAAGTGTTAACAAAATTACAAACCTTTAGAGAAATTTGAAATTCAATATTACTAAAAATATGTATTGAAATTAAAATACAAAAAATGATATTTTTAATTATGAATAAATTTTAATTTATAAAAAATAAATTTATTTAATTTTTATTTTATAATTTAGTAATTTGTTAACTTAAGAATATGGATCCACTTAAGGTTTCACACTTCCTTTTATCTGAAAAAGTAGAAAAAACCATGAAGGAAAGTTTTATCTTATAATTCACAATCCAAGATGATCCAATTTTCACTATAAACAAATAGTAAAAATAGTGTAAAGAAAGTTAAACAAATTAATTTGATCTTATAATTAACATAATATAATATATAATATTAATTTATCAAATAAATATAAAATAATTAAACTAAATAAATTATTAAATTAATATCCCAAAATAATGTTTCATTATGAAAATTATTTCATTTATAATTTTATATTATAAATTATAAATAATGAAAAAATAATATACTAATAAAAATGAAACTAAATTATAACCAATCCTTCCCACTAAAAATATCATAATGATTCAGGATCATATTGTTAAAAAATTTAATAATATTTTTATAAAAGATAATAAATTTGTACTGAAAACTTTAAAGCGCAGAAAAAGAATCCTTTAAATTTCCGCCAATAGATGGAAGAATAAAAATACTATTTAAGAAAGGCCAAACCTTTATGAAAATATGACTACAGCTTTTATGCAGTTAGTGGCTAAAGAGGTAAAGTTTTCTAATCAGCGTTATAAAACTCTGGAGAATAAAAATACTATTTAAGAAAGGCAAAAACATTATGAAAATATGACTACAACTTTGATGTAGGTAGTGGCTGCATAGGCTAACTTTTCTAATCACCGTTATAAAACCCTGTAGAGGAGTTTAAAAAGTAATTTTCTCATTCCATAAGAACAAGAGTTCGTACCCTAATGTCTTGTTAATTTAATTTTTTCAAAGTTTCTAATCAGCGTTTTAAAACCCTGGAGAGGAGTTTAAAAAGTTATTTTCTCATTCCATAAGCACAAGAGTTAGTACCCTAATGCCTGGTTAATTTAAATTTTTCAAAGTTATTATAATATACTGGAAAATGTTCTAAATTTTTCTATCTTCAGTTTCTTCTAAATAATTGAATATCACGTATTCTCAAACCTTCAAAGGAACGAGGGTAAGGCTGTCCTTTGTCACCGTTGCTTTTCCTCATGATAGCTTCAGGTTTCAGTAGCTTTTTGATGATCTCAAAGAAAATTATAGGTTTCGGTTTTAATAGCTTTTTGGTGCTCTCGAAAGAAATCGAAGATAAAACGTAGAGCGTTATCACTATCTCACCCTTTTACTATTTATTTGTACATGATGTTTTGGCTCTCTCACAGAGGCTGAACATTTGAAAAAGCAGCATGTATGGAAATCAATTCGCAGAAATCATCCATTTTATTTGTACATAATGTGATGTTATTTGGAACACTTTCTATCAAAAACAGTACAGCGTTATCAGTGTCCCACCTTTTATTTGTAAATAATGTTTTGGCTCTCTCACAGAGGCGGAATATTTGAAAAAACAGCACGTATGGAAATCAGTTCGCAGAAATTTGTAATGTTTTGTTATTTGGAACACTTTCTATCAAAAAGGCTGAATGCCCAGAAAGGGCAGCAAGAATGAAAATCAATTTCACAGAAACCACTCATTTTTTTAATTTCATTTTTAGAGACTTCAACTTAGGCTCACTCATTTACCAAACCTACTCAAAATATCTAATCTCTATCGACAAATCATTAGGAATTTCCCCATTTTCTGAAATAATTGCTGAGCATTCTTTAAAATTCTCTGGTACGTTTTCTTGACATGGTTGGATATACTAAAATGTGGCCAAGAACGGACCTCCAGACATACCCAATTTAAATGGCTTTTGTGACGGTGGAATTGTTATGGTAAAGTTGAACAGCTACTTGACCAAAAGCATATACTGACAAATGAATACATTGAAGAATTAATGGGATAGAAAGGGACGGACGACTTACTCGTTGTGGCTCGCAAATTCGTGAATCTTGCCGGTTTCAGAGAAGATGATAACGGCGACTTCACAGTCACAGAGAACAGAAAGCTCGAATGTTTTTTTAAGCAGTCCGTTTTTCCGTTTCGAGAAAGTAGCGTGGCGGCTTCTAGGGTTCTGAATGCGTTTCATTTCCACCTTCTTCTTTCCCATTTCGAGTACTTTCTGCACCGGAGATGGTATGGCTTTTTTCCGTGCTTTGTGTTAACGCCACGGCCAAATTTATAATCTAATTTTGAAGGTACCGGTAGCTCGGTTCATTGTATGTAAGCGGCTCCCCTGAAACCTCGAGTTACATCAAACATCATCCGTATTCCACAAAATCTATTCGCTGTCCTTCATCGCCGAAAGCGAACTTGCCTGCAAAAGCCAACTCGTACAACCAGAGTCAAATATTATTTTCCATCAGAAATAATATAAACCCCATCAAGTATTTATGTATGCCCGCTTCTATATGTGGAAAAGTGAATCTGATCGTTCAGGGTGTCTTAAAAAAAAAGGTTATTTGGTTGGAAGTATGCCCGCTTCTCTATGTGGAAAAGTGAATCTGATCGTTCAGGGTGTCTTAAAAAAAAAAAAGTTTTAATTGGTTGGAATGTCACAACATGAGAGCACACTTAAATATCTAAAATAAATTATGTGGACAACATGAGAGCACACTTACTTTTGTTAAATAAATTATGTGGACAACATGAGAGAACACTTAATTTTGTTGTAGAAATTTCTGAAAATAAATTTGTGGATGGTTTTCAACATTTAATGTTTTAAGTGGACATTCTATTTAGTGGTTAAATTTGATCCATATTTATTTATTTTTTCGATATTTATTTAATGGCCGAATATTATAAATTTTTAAATTGATATGTAATTAATTATGTTTACTTAATGTTTTAAATAGTTAATTTGATGGACAAGTCAAAAAATTGCCAGTTTGTAACACGTTGTATCTAAGATAATTATTAGGTTGTACGACACTCATCACACTSAGAGTGGGTGACTCTCGGAATGACGTTGGTGCGTCCACGGTGTGTACTCTGCGTGATGCAGTTTCAAATACTGTGCACYAAATAAGCTACACGATAGAGTTCTCAAGACCATTGCATAGTGCACATACTGCTCAGATTGTTGCGTGTTGTGAATACACACACTTAATGAAATGATTTATGAATGCAAAATAACACAGTGCTATGTTTAACACAAAAACTCAGAAATAAGACAAACTTGTCAATAAACAATATGCTTGATATTAAATGAACTTTCGTGCAACGTGCAAATACAAAATACAATGACAGAAATGAGCTTCGACTCCAATGACTTCTTCTACTGACTTCATAGACACAGAGCATGTGCTCAAACTTCTTACACTCCTCAATTGTTGTTGGTTCTCGATTCTTCTCTCTACCTCTCTTTTCTACTCTGCATCAACTGCTTCTCTTCAACATCATCTATTAACTGAACAACTCAGACTTATATAGACTCTGATTGTGACTTCCTATAGAAGCTAAGACCAACTCAACATTAAAGACTATCATTAATGTGATTGACTCTTCAACTACTTAATTAAACCCGAGAAGATAGAGATCGACTCCATTTATAGCTTCCTGCTTGCCGACTAACTTTTGAGTAAATGTGGGACTTTGCACTTACAGACTGTTTGGATGACTGACTGGCAATTGAGCTACTGACAGATTGACTAACAGACAAATCGATGGAGACGTGAAGATCTCACCGACTTGTAATCACTATTTCCAACACTCCCCCTTAATTGTAAGTAGGTGGGATTACAAAAGAAAATTACATCAAAAATTTGAATTTTCATTTTACTATCACTCATCTGTTACTGCGTGGACTTCCAGATTACTGTGCAGATGCTGAAATGCATCTCATGCTAAAGTCTTTGTAAAAATGTCTGCGACTTGTTATTTTGACTTGCAAAACTTTAAATAGATCTCTTTGTTATTCACCAATTCTTTAATGAAATGATACATTGTATCAATGTGCTTGGTTTTCTTGTGAAACACATGATTCTTTGATAACATGATGGTTGAATTATTGTCAGAGAATACTTTTGTTGGTTCCTGTTGTTCCTGCAACAAATCTTTTAACATTCTTCTCATCCAAACTGCTTGACAAGTTGCGCTTGTAGCTGCGACGTACTCTGAGTTTGTTGAAGAGAGTTTCACTATGGGTTGTTTCCTTGATGCCCATGTTACCATACATGTTCCAATATGAAATGTGTACCAAGAGGTACTTTTTCTGTCATCTATGTTTCCTCCACAATCACTGTCAATGTATCCAATGAGTTTGAAAACTTCTGAAGTGGAGTAATTTATGCCAAAATCTTTTGTTCCATTCACATATCTCATGATTCTTTTTCCTTCATTCCAATGTGATTCTTTAGGAGTTTCCATGAACCTTGAGATTAGGATCACTCAATACATAATATCAGGTCTTGTCGCTGTGAGATACATAAGATTGCCTACCAATATTTTAAACAGTGTAGGGTCCACCTTGGACCCTTTATCTTCCTTGTTTAACTTCAATCTTGTTATGACATGTATTGGTGCTACTTTGGAATTCATCATATTGAATATTTTCAATACTTCATGTGCATACTTAGACCATGAGATAAATATGTCAGTTTTGGAATGGTGCACTTCTATTCCTAAAACATATCTCATAAGCCCCAAATCAGTCATTTCAAATTCATCCTTCATGACCGTCTTGAATTATTTTATGCCAAAGTCACCTGTAAATATCAAATCATCTACATATAAACAAACAAATGACATACTACCTTGCTGAATCACTTTGATGTACAATGTTGGATCATTTTCACTTCTCACAAATCCATTCTCTGTGAGAAAGGAATATATGCGATTGTACCAAGCTCTCAGAGCTTGATTTAACCCATAGAGTGCTTTCTTCTATGTGTACACTTTATCTTCTTGTCCTGGAACCTCATAACCTTGTGATTGTTCCACATATACTTCTTCTTCTAAGTTTCCATTTAAAAATGTTGACTTTACATCCATCGGATAAACTAGCCATTTGTATTGCGCAACAATGGCTAACACGGTTCTGACTGTGTCCATGCGCGCAACTAGTACAAATGTTTCATTGAAATCAATTCCATGTTGTTGTGTAGAGCCTCTTGCAACTAACCTTGCCTTGTTCTTTTGTACTTTTCCTTCTTCATCTTGCTTGGTTTTATAAATCCACTTGACACTTATGACATCCTTGTCTTTAGGTACATCTACCAATTTCCACGTTTGATTATTCTCTATGCATTTGATTTCTTCATCAATGGCTTGTGCCCATACAACATCTTTTACTGCTTCTTCAAAGGTTAATGGATCATCTATTTGTGAAAACAGAGAAAAAACTGAGAATGAATTTGTTGCATCTTCATTATAGATATCGTGTAGACTTCTTGTCTTTCTTGGTAACAGACTTGCTAAAGTTGGATCTAGAGATGTAGACCTACTTGGACTTCTTACTGGTGTTTGTTGTGCTCTAGGTGTAGACTATGCACTTGTTGTTCTTACTGGAGTACTCTACACTGTGATTTGTGTCGCGGTGTCAGGTGTTGAAGGGATTACACACCGACTTGTACATGGTGGTTGAACCACTTCATTTTCTATGTCATCATGCTCCATTTCATCCATAACTTTCACTTTCTTTGCTATGGTTCCACCCCATGCTTCATTTTCCACAAACTAAACATTGCGGATGATTATGAATTTTCTTGAGACAGGGTCATAAACCTTGTATCCTTTTGTTTCTTCAGAATAACCAACAAATATACATTTATGTCCTTTGTTTCCCAACTTCCTTTTCAGATCATTTGGAACATGTGCATATGCGACGCAACCAAAAAAAAATTAAGTGCTCCACATTGTGCTTCGAACCTGTCGACACTTCCTGAGTATCTTATTTCTTCACACTCTTTGTCAGACATATGTTCAAGATGTATACTACACTTGCTACTGCCTCAATGCAATACTCTTTTGACAAATGTTTGGTTGTCAACATACTGCGTGCCATTTCCATGATGGTTTTATTCCTTCTCTCCGCGACACCATTTTGTTGTGGTGTGTATCGCGTGGTAAGTTGCCTGTAGATGCCATGAACTTTACAAAAGTTCTGAAATTCTCTTGACATGTATTCTGTATTAAAATTTTAATTAAAAAGTACCTAGGCAAGTGTTTCTCATCCCTAGGATCCTAAGGGGTGAGAAAGTTCCTAATGTGGACCCTAGTCATTTAATTTGTGAGATACAAATTAAAAGGTGACCTTATGACTTAAGTGAGGGGGTGAGTGAAGAGACACTCAATATCAACCACCCATCTAATCCAATCTCAACTGCTGGATGTGAAACTCCTCACCTACCACCATGAGGTCAATTAGGGTAGGAGGGTGCACCCTCTTTTGGGTTGTTCATTCATTTTTTAGAGAGAGCAAGAGCATTTTCAAGCAGAAATAAAGAGGCCATTTCGAAGAGCTAGGGCATGCATTCCAAGGCATAATAGCACAGATATCGAGGCAAGAGGTTCAACATACACAAGAGGCTATACAGTACAAATTTTAGGGTTCGTACAGTATTTTGTGTGCACAAAAATCGAGGCAGCATACAACATTTAATTATGTCCGTACAGTATGGATTTGTCAGTCCATACAGTCGTACTTTGGCACATTTTTCGAGGAAGGACAGTCAGTCGTACACAGGTCATACCGTATGGATTTTGTTTAGGTCTGTACAATCACTTTTTGGCATGGAAATCGAGGCAAGTTGTTGTCTGGGTTTTCTGGGAAGTTTGGCACAGTTTCCAAGGAGGCCATGCAACCATTAATGCACCCAAAAATTTGTTATAGCTATTGACACGAATTTCAAGGTGATCGTACAGCCATTTGGAGGCACAAAAATCGAGGAGCAGACCTGTAATTTATTGCAGAAAATTCTGGGAAGAGTTTTGAGAAGTTTTGCTCATTTTCCCGTGTGAAGACTTGACACGGTTATCGAGATAAGTTTGTCATTTAAATTTCTGAAGATGAACATGTTGTAACAAAATTTCTCTGAAGCTCCTAAATAATAAAAACTCCCTCTCCCACTTGTTTTCCCCTTGTGCGTTTTTCCAGGGTCGTTGTTAGACCAAAAATCTTGGTGTCAATATTTTTATGAGTTTATGTGTTGTTGATATTTTATTTCTGCATTATAAATGATGTTCAGAATCCTCATGTTTCAGTTCTGAAAATTATTTTCTGATGAGTTTTATTTGCTGTTATAAAACTGGGTTTGACATTAAACATTGGATGAAAAATCAGCGAGATTGAAACTGGGTTGGGGTCTAAAATTTTACATGGTATTAGAGCTGAGTTGAATGAAGCAGAGATATTTCAGCAAGTCAAAAAGTTGGGACAATAGTCACTTCATAGGGCATATTTTTGAATTTTGTATTTTTTGCAGAAAGGGGTCAATGGCTACAGGTTTGAGAGTTGAGGACAAAATTTATGGGGCAACAAACTTTGGTGCTTGGAAGGAGAGGATGATCTTGTTGTTGCAAGAAAATAAGTTGTGGGACATTGTGGAAAATACCGCAACTCATCTTGTTGTGATACCTACTGATGCTACTCTTCTTGCAGCTTACACTAAAAAGAGTATCAAGGCTAAGAGGATTATTCTTGATGCCATCAAGGGCCATTTGATTCCTCACTTGACGGGGAAGGCAAATGCCTATGAGACGTGGGAGTCTTTGACTAAATTGTACCAGAGTACTAATGAGAACCGAAAGATGTTTTTGAGGGAAAAACTAAAGAGCACAAAATGACCAAGGCTAAAAATGTGGTCACATACCTTACTAGATTGACACAGGTGAGAGATGAGCTTGGAGCTGTGGGGGAGGCCATAGTTGATAGTGAGCTTGTGAGAGAAACATTGAATGGAGTTTCCAAACAATGGGTTGTTTTTGTAGAGGGAATTGTTGCTAGGGAGAAGCTTCCCAACTGGGAACGTATTTGGGATGACTTTGTTCAGGAGGAGACCCGAAGAGGTTATGTACTTGGCAGTTCATCCACTGGTCATGATGAGGAGAATGTGGCTCTTGCTGCCAACAACAACAAGAAGTTCAAAAAGGGTCCTAAGGATGGTAACAAACCCAAGAGTGAAGGGAAGAAAGACATGAGCAAAGTCAAGTGCTTTGCATGCCATAAATGTGGGCACTATGCGAGTTAGTGTCCTAACAACAAGAAGAAACAAACAACGGCTTCATCAGCGGTGGAAGCATTCTCCACTAAGTTTGACAAGGAATTTTCCTTGGTTGTGTGTTTATCCACGAGGACCACTCATTCATATATGTGGTATATTGACATTGGTGCCTCTTGCCATATGACAGGGGTTCGTGAGCACTTGACACACCTTACATAGATTGGAGATGTTGAGGTAGTGCTTGGATATGACCGGGTGGTCAAGGAAGTTGGTTGTAGGAATGTATCATTTCAGAGGAAGTCTTTGTCTCCCATGTCTTTGACATAGGTTCTATATGTTCCAGGGTTGAAGAAGAACTTAGTGTCAGTTTTTGCTATTGAGGAGAGGGGCTATGGGGTCTTGTTCCATGATAGCTAGGTGGTCCTTTATTCAAAGGGATTTAGTATCACTTCGGCCAAAGTGATTGGGACTAGACATGAGAAGTTGTACAGGCTTATGTTCCAGCCAATGAGAGAATTGATTCATACTAGCAACAACATTGACCTATGTGAGCTATGGCACATGAGGATGGCACATTTTCACCATGGGGCTTTGAGGGTACTAAGGGAGATGGTGACTGCAGTTCCATATTTTAGTTCAGAGCACCATGAGTTATGCAAGGGGTGTGCTTTGGGAAAGTACACCAAGATTTATTTTCCTAGCAGTGATAGTAGAGTAGCAAAGATTATTGATCTTATACATTCAGATGTATGTGGCCCAATGTCTTCATCATCGTTGACTGGTTTTTTATACTATTTTGTATTCATTGATGAATTCCCACAGAAGTCTTAGATTTTCTTCATGAAGACCAAAGGACAAGTCTTCAGTCGGTTCCAAGAGTTCAAAACTCCTGTGGAGAACCAAACAGGGAAGAAAATCAGAGTTCTGAAGACAAACAATGGGGGTGAGTATACCTCCAAGGAGTTCATGGACTTCTGTGCAGGAGAGAGCATCAGGAGAGAGTTGAATGTTCCTTACAACCCACAACAGAATGGGGTTGCAGAGAGGAAGAATGTTGGCCCTTGACCAAGTTTTGAGGAACACTTGGTTCTGTTTGACCGTTTTTGGACTTCGATACCCTGTCAAAGATGGAGCACTAGGCGAAGCAAAGATCAAGAGATCTCGGTCCACTTTTTGGCCCCTTTTAGGGTTTTGGGTTAATGTAATGGGAAAGCGATGTCGGCCCGTGGGTTTACCCATGCTTAGGCCCACTTTTGTAATGTATAAATAGAAGGATAGGCAATGTAAGAAGTAGTAGATATGATTGCTTAGTGCAATTGGTAGTGCATCTATGTGATGTTGAATAAGTGCTTTGTGGGAACTGTGTAAGGCTTGCAAGGCTAAGTGCAAGTTACTGTGAGGTTTCTATAGAAAGCTAAGTGTTGTAACGCAAGGAAGAAGGATCTAGCGAGCTGCGCATATCTTCTGTCCTATGCGAAGAAGGGTTTTGGAGGCTTTGTGATTGTAACAGATTGAAGATGATAATAAAGAAGAAGATCTTGTGGACATAGCCCCAGGGTGGGGTGAACCAGGTAAATCTGTGTGTTATGCTTTGTTCTTTGATTCAATGTGTTTATCTTTTCTTATGCTATGTGATTTGATATATCCACTTATGCTCTGTTCTTCTTAGATATATATGATTGTTAGATCTGATGTGTATGAGGTTATTGAGTGCTGATCTTCTGGATCTGATCTGGGTTACTATGGTTAAGTGCTAAAATATTTTAGATCTGAGTGTACACTGCGAAGCTCTGTGTTGTCTTTGAAGTATAATAAGATTTGAATATTGATGAATGATCGATGCTAAGTGATCTGTAAATGATATAATCACATATCTGTGTCCTAGCTAAGGTTGCATACACCTGAGTCTTGCAACCACCCATGAGTCTACCTCGGGTGATACTTCATCTGCTTCGTAGGTGTTTTCGAAAGGGCCAGTAGTTAGGGCTTTGTTGGTGCGCTCTTGAGCGATGAACCCTAGGTCTACCCCTATGCCAACAAATGGTTCCATTGTCGGGACCTGAAACTGTGATTGCAGGGAACTAAGGAAGAAGAAACTTTGTGCAAAAGAAATCTTCGTGCATAGATCTATTGCCCTAATGTGCAGCTTTTTACTCGACCTGTGAAGCTTTATACTAGAAATAAGGTCAGATCTGAAGAAAGGAATATTGGATCTGAAGAAAAGAAACGAGATCGAAACGCTCTGTGCTATAAAAGTGGAAATTTCTGAAAGAAAGAGGTCAGATTTGCAGAAAAGAGGTAAGATCTGTAAGCTCTATTCTCTAATAAAGGTAAGAATAGTTAAAAGTTATTAGATCTGGAAGCTTTGTGCCCTGTAGAAGTAAGATAAGTGGAATTTTTTTTTTTTTTTGTTACTAAAGCATGGATCTAGGTATGTTTGATAGATTATGTCCTAGTTTAAAACCTAGGGCATTAATAGATGAAAGAAAGTTTGATATGAATAGATCAGATAAGTATAATGATAGATATGTTATACATATGAATAGAAAGAATGTCTGGACTAACAAATGGATGCAAGATCCTAGAAATAATTTTTTGCAAGCTAACTATCATGATTCTAGTGCACAGTACAAAAGAGGCTTGGGATCATTTAAAAGAAAGAGAGGGTTAACCCTCTGTTACAGTTGCAGAAAACCAGGCCATCTAGCTAAGGAATGCCCTGGTAGAAGACCTGGCTGCCTCTGTTGCAAAGCTATGGACCATGAGGTATTGGATTTCCCTAGAATGATCGCTAAGCTTGAAAGGATAAATTTGAATCAAGAAGACCATAAGGCAGATCCAGAAAAGGCAGAAACCCAACAAGAATCAGAGAAAGTCTTACTATAGATGAAAGAAACCATGAAGGAACATAAATATGTCTGATTACCAGAGATCTTCAAAGAAAAGAAGCAAGTCGAAGCAAGAATAGGGGACTTTGACATTGACTGTATTCTTGATGAAGAAACACAAGTGAACATTATGCCAGAAATAACTTGGGAAGCTATAGGGAAGCCTTCCATGATTCCTTCATTGGGAGGAATAGGACTATTCAGAGGAAAACCTATGATGTTATGTGGAAAACTCGCTCAGATACCTATGACAGTCAATGGAACTTCGACAAGAGAAGATTTTGAGATTATCAAATTCATTGAGGACAGCGCCCCATTTACTATGCTACTCGAAAAACCTTGTATTGAAAGAGATCAAGCCAGAAAGAAGGAAGAAGAAGAGGTTTTAGAACAATAGAGACAAGAGTTAAAAGATTTCATGACTAAAAGGATCACACAGTTGATAGAAGAACATGAGAATCGTTTGAAGCCATATGACACTAGAAGCCCAGATGTCAAGGCCAAAGCTACACAAAGGTTGAAATTTCTACCCCAGACAACGAAGAAGTGATATACCTAAACCCTAGGAGAGAATCTCACTAGTACGAAGTGACTATGTCCAAGAAAAATAAGAATCAAAATGGGAAGAGAATCACCGAGAAGAAACTCACTGGAAAGAAGGCTAGAAAGCTAAGTAAGAAGAAGGCTAAGATTGAAAAATTACAGAAGATCCCAGAGGGTAACTCGCAGCAAGGCACTTTGCATAATTGGAGCTTCGTCGGGATATCAGAACAATGGCATATGCCACTTCGCCGAGGTCCATAGCACATCCACGAAGACTACTTTGATCTCATCTACGTAGGGAGGTGACGATGAGGAATTAGGTGGCATAGAAGTTGAGAAAAAGAAAGGTGAGGTTACTCTGCCTAAAGAGGAGGAGGATCCCTCTAAGAAAAGGAAGATTACCCCACCAAAGCCCTCATCCCGAAAGAAAACTAAGGCCACCCAGACTACGTTAAAGACTACCCTCACACCGGACGACTTCGACTTCTTAGTCGCTGCGCTGAATGATGCTTCACTAGAGATTGCAGAAAAGAAAGAAGTGAAGCAGGAGGAGGTATTCAGCCGAATAAAGGGTGAACTTCAAGAAGTGCAATAGGCACTACAGTCCAACTGAGTAGTTTCTACTGCACCCTTGACAATCGAAACAGCAGGAACAGGTGATGAGCCCACCCAATTACACCAGATCGTCGATAAATTCGAATCTCGCCTTCGATGAGCTCAAGAAGACACAACGCAAGCCACCCAGGCTTTGACACAGGTACAGAGCACACTTGTAGAAAAACAGAGTAAGGAAGAACGAGAAAATGTTTCCCTGTAAGCAAAGTGGCTTGAGGAAAAATCACAGTTACAGCAGAGCAAGGACCAGCTGCTAGCAGAGAAACTTCAAGTACAGGAAAGGGTTCATAAAGCACTTCGCTCTGTGACGGTCATAGAAGTGAAGATTGAATAATGTGTCCCACAAAAGGTGGCACAACTTGACGAAGTAATCCAACAAATTTAGCAGCGCATCACAGATCTGGAACTTCGTACCGTGTCCAAGACTCCTCAAAAAGTAAGAGATCGAAGGGAGGAAATTGCCTACAGTGCAGTTGGCCGATTAAAAACCCTTGCGTTAGAATGCAAGCAGCTGAGTGCTAGAAGCGCCCAGACTTATGAAAATCTCGTAGAGAATCTAGAGTTGCAGGCATTGGAGGCACAACTCCAAGAAGCAAAGTAGCACATAAATACGCTACAGGTGTAGCTGAAGGCCTTGACACCATTCAAAAGAATGAAGAGATTTCCAGAACAACGCACCACCCAACAAGAAGTACACACGCTGCAAAGTAAAGTGATGGAAGTCTCCCAATGACTTCAACCAATCCAAGAAAAGGCATGCCAACTATTCACTGAAGTTGAAAGATAGGGAGCCGATCTTGAATAGGTTGTCATCATCACAGAACAGTGCCTAGAAGGGCTAGTAAACGACGTAGTGATCCCCGAGTTCATTGAACAAGAGGCTATCGCACTGCAGCAGGTCAAAGTAGCTCGAGCCAAGCTCGAGGCATTTGAGGCAAAATTTATCAGACCAATGTGACTCGGGACGAGTCACAGGTGAGTGTTGGGGGCTTGTTGGCCCTTGACCAAGTTTTGAGGAACACTTGGTCATGCTTGAGCGTTTTTGGACTTCGACAGCCTGTCAAAGATGGAGGGCCAGGCAAAGAAGAGATCTCGAGATCTTGGTCCACTTTTGGGCCCCTTTTAGGGTTTTGGGTTAATGTAATGGGAAAGGGATGTCGGCCCGTGGGTTTACCCACGCTTAGGCCCACTTTTGTAATGTATAAATAGAAGGATAGGCAATGTAAGAAGTAGTATATATGATTTCTTCGTGCAATTGGTAGTGCATCTATGTGATTTTGAATAAGTGCTCTGTGCAAACTGTGTAAGGCTTGCAAGGCTAAGTGCAAGTTATTGTGAGGTTTCTATAGAAAGCTAAGTGTTGTAACACAGGGAAGAAGGATCTAGCGAGCTGCATAGATCTTATGTCCTATGTAAAGAAGGGTTTTGGAGGCTTTGTTCTTGTAACAGATTGAAGATGATAATAAAGAAGAAGATCTTGTGGATGTAGCCCCAGGGTGGGGGTGAACCACGAAAATTTGTGTGTTATGCTCTATGCTTTGATTCAATGTGTTTATGTTTGCTTATGCTATGTGATTTGATATATCCACTTATGCTCTAGGGTTCTTAGATATATATGATTGTTAGATCTGATGTGTATGAGGATGCTTAGTGTTGATCTTCTGGATCTAATCTGAGTTACTATGGTTAAGTGCTGAAATACGATAGATATGAGTGTACACTGCGAAGCTCTGTGCTGTCTGCGAAGTATAATAAGGGTTGAATATTGATGAATGATCGATGCTAAGTGCTCTGTAAATGATATAATCACAGATGTGTGTCCCAGCTAAGGTTGCAGACATCTGAGTCTTGCAACCACCCATTCCTCTACCTCAGGTGAGACTTCATCTACTTCATAGGTGTTGCTGAAAGGGCCGATAGTTAGGGCTTTGTTGGTGTGCTCTTGAGCATTGAACCCTGGGTCTGCCCCTGTGCCAACAAAGAATAGGTCCATTGTTGGGGTTTTGAGAGCCATGCTACATGATCAGGGGCTGCCACTATTTCTATGGGATGAGGCATGCTACACTGCAGTTTATCTGCAGAACAGGAGTCCTCACAAGGCTATGGGGAGCATGACTCTTGAGGAGGATTTTTCTGGGAAGAAGCCTGAGGTGGGGCACCTTCAGATTTTTGGGTGCATCACTTATTCACATGTCCCTTATGATAATAGGAGAAAGATGGAGCCCATGACAGAGAGAAATGTCTTTGTTGGGTATAGTGAGACTTCAAAGGCTTTCTGTATATACCTTCCTTCCTCGAGGAAGATTGTCTTAAGCAGGGATGTCAGATTTGAGGAGGACAAAGCATTTAGGAAGTCTAGAGGGATAGAGAAGGGTGAGCAGTATTCACCTCATATTCAGGTGAGTCCAAAACAGACTACAGTGACACAGAGTTCGGGGCCACCTGTTTCAGTGACAACAGGTTCACAGGTGATAGAGCCACAGGGTTCGGGTTTGCATGCTACTGGTCCACAGGTTTTAGGATCAAGTACTCTAGAGTCTACTTCAGGATCATAGTATTCAGGAGATTTGGTTGAGCAGGGAGAGTCCCCTCCATGGGATGTTAATTCAAAAAGAAGGAAGCCCAAGTGGATTCACGATACTTTGAGGGAGGCACAGGGTTTAATGGGGAATCCCAGACAGACAGTGAGGGAGAGTAAACCTCTCGAGAGGGTTTACAGCTACATCGCGATGGTGAGCAGTATTCGGGAGTCTGAGCCTTCCACTTTTGAGGAGGCTAACGATAGATAGGTTTGGAGAGATTCCATGATGGAAGAGTACAATTCCATCATGAAGAACGATGTCTAGGAAGTTGTTCCTAGACCTAAGGGGAATTCAGTGGTGACTTCCAGGTGGCTCTATAAACTCAAGCATGTTGTAGATGGTAGCATTGAGAAGTACAAAGCTTGCTTTGTGGCTCGAGGTTTTTCATAGGTTGAGGGAGTTGACTATGATGAGACCTTTGCATCGGTGGCTAGATACACTTCGATCAGGGCAGTGATATCCATTGCAGCAGAGATGGGTTGGAATATCCACTAGATGGATGTGAACACCACATTTCTGAATGGTATTATACAAGAGGAGGTGTATATTGAGCAGCCATTGGGCTTTGAGGTGCATGGGAGAGAGTCTCATGTGTGTAGATTGAATAAGACATTATATGGGCTGAACATAAGCTCCCAGAGCTTGGTATTCGAGGATAGATGCATATTTGCAGCAGTTGGGCTTTGAAAAGAGTGAGGCGGATCCCAACCTATACTTCATTGTGGTTGGAGAGGATCCACTCATTATCTTTCTATATGTGGATGATCTTTTCATTATAGGGGCATAGACTCATCAACAACTACAAGGAGAGCCTTGCTTCAGAGTTTGAGATGACTGATATCATATTGATGCATTACTTTTTGGGATTGGAGGTTTGGCAAGAGCCTGGACACATCTTCCTGGGATAGGGGAAGTATGTGTGTGACATTCTAAGCAGATTTTAGATGGAGGATAGTAGGCCCATGACCACTCCTATGATTACCAACTGGAACAAGCTTCATGCTTCTAAGTTACAATTGGTGGATTCCACCTTGTATCGTCAGTTGATCGGGTCATTAATGTATTTGGTCAATAATAGGCTAGATATATTTTTTTTCTATCAACACTCTCAGTCAGGTCATGGTGGAGCCTAGGAGAGTGCACTAGGTGGCAACAAAACATGTGCTCATGTATCTTTGTGGTATGGTAGACTATGGTCTAGAATATCAGAGAGGAGATGGATTTCGTCTTGTTGGCTATACAGACTCATATTGGGAAAGATGTGTTAGTGACATGAAGAGTACTTCAGGGTGTTGTTTCGGATTGGGCTCAGTAGTTATGTCTTGGTTCAGTCGGAAGCAAAAGTGGCATTGAGTTCTGCAGAGGCTGAGTATATGGAAACTAGTCAGGCCAGTTGTGAGGCCCTTTGGCTTCACAATTTGTTGGTGGGATTGTTTGGTGTGCAGTTGAGGCCTACCGTGATTTACTATGATAATCAGAGTTGCATTAAACTTTTGGAGAATCCATTTTTTCATGACCAGTCTAAGAATATCGAGATTCATTATCACTCCATCCATGACTATGTTCAGAGAGGAGATGTGAAGCTACAATATATGTCTACAGAGGAGCAGGTGGTAGACATACTCACCAAAGCATTGGGCAGAGGCAAGTTTGTATTCTTTAGGGATAAGCTTGGAGTGGTGAGTAACACTTTCCTCGGTAAGAGGGAGTGTTAAAATTTTAATTAAAAAGTACTTAGGCAAGTGTTTCTCATCCCTAGGCACCTAAGGGGTGAGAAAGTGCCTAATGTGGACCCTAGTCATTTAATTTGTGAGATACAAATTAAAAGGTGAATTTATGACTTAAGTGAGGGGGTGAGTGAAGAGACACTCAATCTCAACCACCCATCTAATCCAATCTCAACCATTGGATGTGGAACTCCTCACCTACCACCATGAGGTCGATTAGGGTAGGAGGGCACACCCTCTTTTGGGTTGTTCATTCATTTTTGAGAGAGAGCAAGAGCATTTTCAAGCAAAMAGAAAGAGGCCATTTCTGAGAGCTAGGGAACCCATTCCAAGCCATAATACTAGCATAGAAACTGAGGCAAGAGGTTCAACATACACTGGAGGTCRTACAATGCGGATTTTGGGGTCCGTACAGTCTTTTGTGTGCATAGAAATCGAGGCAACATACATCATTTAATTATGTCTGTATGGTACAAATTTATCAGTTCATACARTCGTACTTTGGCATGTTTTTCAAGGAGGGACATTCAGTCGTACACAGGTCGTACCATATGGACTCCCTAYAGGTTTGTATAGTCACTTCTTGGCACACAAATTGAGGTAGGTTGTTGTGTGGGTTTTCTGGGAAGTTTGGCATAGTTTCCAAGGAGGTCGTACAACCATTAATGCACCCAAAAATTTGTTGTAGTTGTTGGAACAAATTTCAAGGTGACCGTACAACCATTTGGAGGCACAAAAATCGAGGAGTAGATCTGTAATTTATTGCAGAAAATTATGGGAAGAGTTTTAAGAAGTTTTGCTCATTTTCCTGTGTGAATACTTGGCACGGTTATTGAGATAAGTTTGTCATTTAAATTTCTAAAGATGAACATGTTGTAACAAAATTTCTCTGAAGCTCCTAAATAATAAAAGCTCCCTCTCTCACTGGTTTTCACCTTGTGGGTTTTTCCAGGGTCGTTGTTAGACCGAAAATCTCTGTGTCAATATTTTTCTAATTTTATGTGCTGTTGATATTTTATTTCTGCGTTATAAATGATGTTCAGAATCCTCATGTTTCAGTTCTGAAAATTATTTTCTGCTGAGTTTTATTTGTTGTTATAAAACTAGGTTTCGACATTAAACATTGGCTGAAAAATCAGCGAGACTGAAACTGGGTTGGGTTTTGAAATTTTACATTCTCCTCCTCTATCCGTTCTTAGACATTTGATGTAATAACCACTCTGCTTCTCCACAACTAATTTAAATTGTTGAAAACAACCCAATGCGTCAGATTTATGCTTTAGGAAATAAATCCATGTCTTTCTTGAGAAATCATCAATCAATGTTAAAAAACAAGTATTGCCTCCTATGGATGTTGTTTGCATTGGCCCACAAATGTTTGAATGCACAATTTCCAGTGGATCTTTTGCTCTATAAGACTTGCCAATTAGAAATGATTCTCTATGTTGTTTTCCAAACATGCAACCTTCACATATCCTTTCTAGTTTTTCAATCAATGGAAAACCTTTTACCATATCCTTTGTGTGTAGTAGCTTTAGACCTCCAAAGTTCAAATGTCCAAATATGAAATTCCATATCCAAGAATCATCTTGTATTTTAGATTGGAATGTTTCCTTCATCTCTATGCCATTTTCTCCTTTCTTGATACCACGCGCACTATTTTCCTCATTAGTACTGTGCGCACTATCTGTTGTAGATGCAATGTCTCACTGCGCACTTTTTCCTTTATCAACAATTGGTGTTGTATTCTTCTTCTTGGTTGGCTTCAATGTCAACGGGAACATTCTGTTACTTGTCATCTGGATTTTTGCAATAACTAGATGGCTTGGGCATTCATCCATAATCACATAGTGGTTATCTTCCATGTAGATTTTGTATCCTTTTTGTAACAACTGTCCTGTGCTCATCAGATGATGCTTCATACAAGAATGATAATACACATCATACATAACTGATGCAGGAGCATCGTTGGAAAGCACGTGGAGCAGGACCTATCGACATCTGAGAGCCTGTACGGAATCTCAACGCTGGCAGTTACAACAGATATTTTGAGGTACACCTTAACTCAGTGCCGGAAAAAATAAATATTTGAGGCACACTTGAGTGATCGCAAGGGAAGTGGGAGTTTCCACTCCGGCTCTGGAATGTGACTGCACTAAAATAGTCGTAGGATAGGTTGTGATGTAGACAAGTAGCCAGGGGAAACCCTAAGATCCCTCTAAGATAAATGGAGGTTTAGTGCACCCAAAAATAGGTTGGCTGCAGGGTAGATAGCTGCAAGTAAGATAGCTGGAAGTTAGGAGGAGATTTCAGAGTTTTTCAGTTTTTGTTTTGATTTCATTTGTAGCCATTTTCACTTATGAATATAACAGAGGGAAAATTGATCCAAGGCAGGGGGTGGACATTGTTTTGCAATTCTCTGTTATTGTTTTTTCATGAATGAATGAATGAATCATGTTATGAGAAGGTGTAATTGTGAATGTTAGGATAAGTTTTAATTGTTTCTCTTCGGTCGAGTGGTGCAAGGTGTGCACACAGAACACAAGGAGTGCGTTGGCGGAGTCTATTTCAATTCCGAAGCTCAGAAGAGATAACACGAAACTTTCCCTTGCAAGGAGCGCAAAGTGACTGCTACAAGGAGTGCACAATCATCCGCAGGAACTAGAACCTGCATAAGAATCTGGTGCAAAGTGTGCACATAGAAAAAGGAGAACGCCAGGAGGGTGAGAGGAATTTCTCTTAGAGAAATCCTTTGGGTCCAAGTTATCAAAATCCATGAATGTAAGGAGTACGCGGGAAATCGAAGTCTTCATGAGACCAAGATCAGGAGGAGTAACGCTTTTAAAAAATGTAGTCGAATTCCGAGAGACAGACTCACAGTTAATTCAAAGGTAGAGTACTTTGAAAAATTAGGAACTTTCCAAGTCAGACGAATCCAAGCTTAGGAGGAGGAGGAGAGACAACCATCAGATCAGTCGTGGAGGAAATCTGGACCATTAGATTAACACAGATTGACTAGAGGAAGTGCGAGGAGGTCTGATCTGGAGCATTAGATCTCAGCGCAGGGATCAACAGTTGTTGGATCCAGAGATAGGTGCGCAGACTTTAACCCTTGTAAGTGCAGAGGATAAGAAAAATCGTGAACCCCAAGTTTGTGAAACGATTATAGCCGTTGATTGGAGGAAAGGTGTGGGTGGTAGATCTAGTCCCAAGGGGTTCACGAGTTTGGACATCAGGAGAATAGAAGGGAGCAGTCCTCCAATTTCGTGAACTCCGAAGCCGCGAGTTCGATAAGGAGAAAGCAAGACCGTTGGATCACATAGATTGTGGACCATTGATCTGATGTATGGAGAACTCGGATTTCGAGATTTCAGAAATCGGGAAGACAAGCGAGTAAGATCCTCCGAGGATGTGAAATGTGAAACTGTGAAGCACTTGAGAGATTGGCCCTTGGTCATGGTGAGGGGTCATATCGTCAAATTTTAAGGGAGGAGATAGCACGTGCTAGGACCCACTTCAGGATTTCAGGAGTCAGAGAGTTGAGGTTTGTTGGGTATGTGTTATATTCATTGGATGTGTGTGTGTGGGCGTGTCAGGTTCGACAAATGTGTCTGACGATCCCTCTAGTAGTAGAGATTGTGTCGTGTGCGTCGGGCGCTTTCCTGGGGGGGGGGCAGGTATGCCCCCCTTGGCTACATGCGGCACCCCGAAATGTTTTTTGGGCGATTTTTACTATTTTTAGTGGTTTACTAAATTAATCCTACATTAAGGGATTAGGGTTTTGTTATCTACGGAATACCTTAAAACATTGTATATATTGTATGGTGAATGGTGAAATTTGATAATGAATATAAGAAAGGTTTTCCCGGTTGAGGGTTTCTGGTATAAAATCTCTGTGTACTCTGTGTATGAGCCATTGATTAATTTTTTTTTTTCTTAAGAATCTATATGCATTACTGTACTTCACAGGTTTAAAACGTTCATGTGGTATCAGAGCTCGTTTTTGGCTTCAAAGGGATGCCTTTGTTGTTGAGGGTTTTGCTCGGTCTTGATAGATCAAGTTTATCTTGGGTCTGTGATAAACCTGGGTTTAGTGGGAGCTTTTGCAGTTGTGATTTGAGTGCAGAAAGATGAATGGAAAGCTCTTTTAGAATCGAGATAGAGAAGTTCAATGGTAAAAACTTTGAGCTATGGAAGTTGAAGATGGAGGACCTTATTGTAGACAAAGAACAATGGATCGTTGTGGATCCTGGTACACATCCTACTAGTACACTATCTACTAGCACATAGGCTACTAGTACACAACCTACCAGTACACAAACTACCAGTACACCACCTACTGGTATGTCGAAGGAAGATTGGGAGAAGTTGGACAGAAGAGCAAGGAGTACTATTCGACTCTCCCTGGAAGATTTGGTGTTGTTGAATGTCTCAGGAGAGTCTACAACCAAGGAACTATGGGATAAGTTGGGGAAGTTGTATCAATCAAAGTCCCTGGTAAACAAGTTGTTTCTTCGAAAGAAGTTGTATCATGTTAGGATGGAAGATGGAGATTCCGTGACAGAACATTTAAATTCCTTTAATACTCTGGTAAGTCAACTTGTCTCTATTAATATTACGATTGCAGAATAAGATAAGTGTATTACTTTGTTATGTTCCTTTCCAGACTCTTGGGATAATATGGTTGTAGCAATTGGTAGTACCACTCAATCTACATTGAAGTATGAGGATGTAGTTTCATCCTTGTTATCTGAAGAGATGAGGTGGAAAAGCATGGATGGTCATAGCATATATGCTTTATTTGTAAGAGGTCATACCCAAGAAAGGAATCTTGGTAAGCCTTCAGGGGGGAGATATAAATCTACAGGTAGATCTAAGTCTCCAAGAAAATATTTGAGGAAATGCTGGAAGTGTGGTAAAATAGGGCATTATAAGAAAGATTGCAAGTCTAAGAAGGTTGAAAAACCAAAGGGATTTGATAGTACCTCTTCCACAGAGGAGAAAACCTCCACTGAATAAGGAGGTGATGTTTACCTAGAATCTACAAGTACACATGCAGACCGTGATGTATGGTTGATTGACTCAGGTGAATCATACCATATGACTCCTCACAAGGAGTGGTTCTCTGAATATGAAAAATATGATGGTGGTGATGTATTCCTAGGAGATGACTCAACAACAAAAATCTTGGGACGTGGAAGGGTTAAGTTACTGCTAAAATATGGAAGGATTAGAACACTCCCTGGGGTTCTGCACATTCCAAAACTTGTCAGGAGCATAATATCTGTAAGCAAGTTGGATGATGTAGGAGTGGATATTGTATTTGGAAAGAACACTTGCAAGATGGTACGCGGGGAAATGATGTTGATGAGGGGAGTTCGGTGTGGAACTTTGTACAAGTTGTTGGGAAGCACTTATACTAATGGGTGTAACAGTTATGTTTTCCTTGAGCAAACAAATAAAGAAGACAAGACCAATATCGTCCCTAAAAAGAAGACCATGTTGTGGCATCAAAGACTGGGGCATATTGGAGAAAAGGGCCTTCGAACACTACACAGTAAAGGCATGGTTGAAGGTATGTCTAATTTCACTCTG
>SNQJ01S0059819.1:53316-64803 GCA_010110895.2 Picea sitchensis | reverse complement strand
GGACTCCATTTAAATTTTTCTTAGCCCTATACTATTAAATTTAAATAATTTAAATAATTATGAGTTTTAGGTAATTAATTTAATTTAAATAATTTAAATTTTCGTAATAGTATTAATATATATATATTTTTTAAATTAATAAAACTAAACACTAATATTACTAAAAGAAAATATATAATAATATAATTATAAAGAAAAGAGTGTTACCTTCAGTTCAGTGAGAGTTTAATGTACTTAATACTTAATGAGAAACGAGGCATTATCTAGCAGCTTTTAAGGTCGGTCTTTGGCATGAGGCCCATGTGCCCAGCCTCCGGCTCTCGACACCAAACACCTGTCTCTTCACCCCTATGTGTCCTTCCTCTGCCACCTCTCGCCTCTTTCCTCGGCTCTTGGCACTGGTGTTAGTTTGGTTGTGGCTTTGTGCATGGAGGGGACTGGTTGGTGATTCAAGGGTTCTTTGTGTGGAGAGCTCTCTAGTTTTATTATCGCTAAAGTTGGGTTATCTGACTGGTGGAGAATCAACCAACCTTCAGTTTCGGTCTTATTTTGTTTGGAAATCCAGTCCATTCCATTCTATATAAGTTTTCTGTGCAGGAAAGAGAGGAGTCGATGAGGATCTGGAACCATTCCTCAAGCTTTGTGTTTTCCGTGTGGGGGTCATGTGGAAAGAAGGCATGGAATCGTACATTCACAGATGAAGTAGAGGATGAGGAGGAGAATTTTTCTCTTCCAATGGTGGTAGCTGCCATGGGTTCCCAACAAGCTTAGGATGATGATACAATTCATGGAAGTGGAACGGGGATGAGGACAGGGATTAACCGACGTTGTGGCCATAAATGGAGAGATATACTGCTCAGATGTACAACTGGAAATGCTCCAAGATGTGGGGCCATTAATGTAAGTACTTGATCTTACTTTGATAATATTTTTCGTGTCTCATAATACATGTAACATAAAATGGTTAAAAAAAGTAGGAATCTAGATTTCTGTTTTTAAGTCGTTTTTTTTTTTTTCTGGATATTCCAATTCCGAGCTTCCAAATACCGTCTCAGGCATGCATTTGAACAAAAAATAAAACTATGGCCAGACAGGGGCCCAATAGTAGCCCTGAGTTCATTTATCTTAGTTTTTTTCTCGTCAAAATCTTGCTCACGACGGTCCTTGTCACCGTACCATCTTTTCAACATGGTGATCACCGGTGACAAATCAAAATAAAGTGAATAAGACCTTAGTGGGTCTTTTCAGATATAAGAATCCTATGCAATTGAACATAGCTTCTCAGATATTAGCGAAGGTTGGCTGGTTTTCTCCCTGTTATGTTCTTGATGGCGAGATTAGACCCACAAATCTGCACCCCTCTCCTTGTTAATATGGCTCAGGATTCTCATATTTTGGGCAGCACCAAGGCATATTTTTCATGCCACATTTATTGGAATATGAGGATGATAGATGAGAATTCCTTCAGACAGGAATGTGGTACTATAAAGCACAGGTGGAGTGACTAATTTCTCATCCATACTAGGTATGTCCAAATGCTTCAGAATATTATAACTTTGACGTTGTCAGAAACATTTATTCAGGGAAGACTGACTAGTGTATGCACAAAGCAATGTTATAATCCATCTCCCGGAAATGACCACTAGGGATGACGTGGGGTAGTAGGTGTACATACAAAGGAGTTGGGTCAATGGTTGGCTGAATCTCAAGCATGAAGCTCGAAGGTAATGTCTTCAGCGGCAGTGCTGAAGTGATTGAAATGAACACTCAGTTCTGGATCAATGGTCTTGTTTAGCAGTTGTTTTGCAGGATAGCTAGGAATTGTGTGGAATCTCTTATCTGAGGGGAAGTAATGGTGTTGAGTCGGTTATCAAGCTCATTCAAACTTTACTGGCATCGTTCTTCAAGATTACAAAGAGTTCATTGGGAGTTAATTTTGGAGCTCTCATCTAAGAAGGGGCATTGGTAATCAGACATTGGGCTCCAACAAAAGTATCATTTATATTAATAACCCACATAATGATTAAATTTTGTAACATGCAACCAAGTTCAACATTGAGGATTGTTATAGTTTAAACACCATAATGGGCTTATTTGTTTATAAATATAAGTGATGTATTGAGAAATATATAGGGAGAAAAGGATGTAAGAGGGAGGATTAGAGAGGGAATTTCAATGGCAGCCTAGGGCTAGCCACGGATGAAATGTTCTGCAGAATAATATAGTTTACATGTTCCATTTCTAGGTCTGTCCACTTACTCCATGTATACCGTATGCTTGCATTTGATTCTTTAATTTACAACAACAAAAACATGGTAGAAAAGTCATAATTAGAGAAAGGGAACTAATTGAGAAGTGCACATTGTCCGATCATTCTATTTCTTCTTCTGCACGTTTGACCTCTAAATAAAACTCTAATCTAGTTAACAATTACTCAACATATCTTCTCTGGTTTATATGCTTCCCTCCACACTACAGAGATTCGCTTCATTTTAGCAAGTTGTAATTACTTTGATATTGAGTATAATTCAAAGAACATCTAATTGGGGTCAAGTAATTGTACAACCCTGGTTGTATGTTTTACTTTCGTAATTTTTTTTTTTTTTTTTTTTTTTTACAGTTGTCAGAGTAGCTGGCCTGCATGTATCCATTTAAATTTATTTTACTAAACAATTGTAATTTTCTAACAACTAATTCACCTTTCTTTAAAGCTTTTCTTTAAATTTTTTTTTTTTTAGTACATCCCTTTAAAGTTTTGCTTTAATCTTCTAAGTTGCAAGTTCTGATTTTACAGTTTCCATACATAGTGCTACTCTCAGATTTTTCAATACATTTATTTATTTATTTTATATATTTGTTTTAAAAATTATGTGTTTGGTTTGGTTTGCAGGTTAGGCGGGACTGGAGCTAGAGATTGGAGCTGGGAACTTGGCCCATAGGCCCAGATTTTAAACTAAGACGCTTTGATACCAAATGTAGGGGCCGAATTAATTAAACAACCATTTATTTTAAAACATAACAGTAAAATTCAAGAAATTTCTATAATTTAGCACATTCACCTACAAATTTATCAATTATAATAAAATTTTATAAGAGATTAAAACAATGCATAATTTGAAATAATACCTGAACCTGATGCTAATAATCCTCCGTTTGTCTGTCGCTTGCCTCCTTGACCGCTTCTACAAAACAATGCCCAAAACCTTGTTCCTCCCTGCCAACTAGGTAACTCCCTAGCTCCAAGATATCAACGGATATCCTGGCCCCCGTGCCCAAAACCCCCAGCAACCCCGGTGCATTGATACAATCCTACTCCATAATTTCACTTATCTCTGCAAATCCAGAGCTCCCAAAATCCATCCCCCCAACTTATCGTAGAATGACCTCCCGTCCACCTCCTTCCCTTCCTTATCCTTCCTTCCCCGACTTTCCCACCTTTTCTCCCTACCTAACCCATTTATTACCTTCTTATCCTCCCGTCGTTAATGCCCCTTATCCCTCCTTTATTATTTTATCCCCATGTATTTAATATGTTATCCCTTGTTGGATACGTAACTTAATTTATCAATATAGTTTATTATCCTCCTTTTATTTATTAACCTTATTTATTAATGAATTAATTAATACTTAAATTAATCATTGACACTCATGAATAACTAATTAATAATAATTAATTAGTAAATGTTATTTTAAGAAATAATTAAGGTTTAGCTAATCTTTTAGGACAGTTATATTATTAAATTAATTATAATTAATTATCATATACACCTATTTAAGCAGGGTCGTTACAGATTTTTAATCCTTTTAACCATAGTATTCAAGTGTTATTTATCATTATGATCAATATAACATTATCATCCAATAAGTGCAGAGTAAATAAACCATGAACAATAAAAAACCATACATGTACATAGTACAACAGTATTTTTATGTGGAAACCTAATGCGAGAGAAAACCACATAATGTTTTTTCTTATATGTATTTAAGAATTAAATTCATTGGAAGAACTAACATCCTTTGTTCTCCATCTACAACTGAAAGGAGGCTCTGACACCCTATATATTTCAGGCTACAACCTGATGGAAGCTACAACTCCCCAATTCTTTGGCTACAACCAGAAGGAGGCTACAACCCCATATGTTCTTCAACTAAAACCGAAAGGTTAATATAGACACCTATCCTTTCCCTGTTCTTCCGCCTTGAAATATAAGTGTCAAATGAAGAAACCACTGCCACATTGTCACTATGAGATATACCACTGTAAACATGTATCAACATGCATGACTGACCTGTAGCCAACCTGTAAAAATTCCCTGTAATAAACTTGTCCCTGAACTCATTCTGTACCAACCAAAAACCAACACATACGTGACCTATCTATTATGTAGTGTGTGTATGTACACACCCTACCTATACTACAACCCACATATGTATGCAACCTATATGTACTGCAACCTGTGTATGCCTTCTTAAGACCATATTTTTCTCTCCCCTGAAAAACTTTGACCACAACATGTCACTACATCGAGACGATAACCATGCCCTATGCATACATCCTCATACGTATCCTTTAACCAAATGCATATATATCTCTCTAGTCATGTGCCATACAAGTGTTTATAATCATTAACAAATATAATAACCCTCACATGAACTAGACATCAAAAAATTTATGATATACATCAACCACTTCACCAATACAATCTCTCAACCATGTACCACAAAAAAACCTTAACCATATGACAATAAATACAATATGTGCCTCAACACTAACAAGATGTATCAATGATAAATATTAATTATACCAGCATTGTATTTCTATAAATCTAACCTATGTCAAAATTCCCATGCAACCACTAATATCTCTAGGGAAAATCCTCAAACCCAAATAATGATTTCTCATGTAGACTACAAAACCCAACTACGCATAGAAATAATACATACCTTTTTAACCAGTAGATAGATCTAATGTACTTGATCACTGTAGACCTTCATGAGAGATTTATTTCAAACAATGGAGACCTAACATCTTCATCTTATCAAGTTTTTAGGGATTTACCCTCATGTACACGCCCTATTATACTGATATCCCACATGCATATGAGCCCTGCTCCACTGCAACCTGTGTACACCTCAAAAATTAGGGTTTTTTTAGTATTTTCTGTAATTCCAAAAATTTCTCCATCAACCCTCCGTGCTACCTCAGACTTACACAACTTCATATATATGAATGAGTACCTAAAATAAACCTTACACAATAATAGTTATGCAATATTATAAATAGGTGCTAATAGGAGAGTCATTCTCTCTTATTTATACTTCCATGTAGCTTCCTGAAGGGGTTACATTCTAACCAACTTAACCTAATTTCCTTCTTTTAGGGCTAACCCACTTCTAACCACTAGTCCACTTCTAACCCACTTTGCTACAAATAATAAATTCTCCACTTCTAGTTGAAACTAATTTATTTTTTACTATTTTCTTATTTACAACAACTTAACCCATGATTAACTCCTAGTTTCACTCACTTGACTAGTCTACTTCTTATAGGAGATTCTAGAATAATTTTGACTTCTTTGACTTCTAGATAACTCATGAGGGTTCTCTAAATTCACAAGGCCTTAACTCTCTAACCGTGAGGAGTTATGTGATGTTACACATATCACCAGAAATGGAATGACATGTAATATCCATATAGAATAGTCTTACCTGCAAATATGTTAATATTCATACCATTATACATCAATCAAACTGAATTCCCTTATCCATATTGTTTGGGGCTACCGGACTTGCTTCAAGGGTTTACATCAATGAAAACAAAACCAATTAATCAACAAAATATTTTATTATGAATGGATATTGAATACAACAATCCAATGGATGTTATGGAAGCTTCAATACATCAATGGAAAACACACAATACAAGCCAAAAACTTGGAATCATTCCATGGCCTCCTCAAAAAATGAGATTAAACCCTCCAAGTGCCAAAACCTCTTCAAGAAAATAACTACAACCCAAAACTAAAAAAAATCCCAAGATGAAGCTCCAATGAAGATCTTGGATGGATGCTCCTCCTTATCTAGCTAGAGTGGATATTGCACCACCGAAACTAAACCTGAAGTGGAAGGGTTTTCCCAAAACCCAAACGGAAATGTTGGCTACAACAACACTCAATAAGATATCAAATCATCATAATGAGAAGTGAGGGGTTACCCGTCTTTTATAATTTCCCAACCCCTTCTAGATCCTTCCTCCATTAATCCTTCTAGATCTTTCCCCTTTTTTACCAAATCAAATGTAACTTCTAGAATTTTCCCCTTTTTTACTAAATCAAATATAACCCTTATTTTCCCTCCAATTTTCACTTTAGAATTAAAAGTCACTTTAACAATAATTAAGTAACTCATTATAATTAAGTTACTTATTAAGTAACTTTACTTTCCCTGATGTCACTTTAATAATATAATATCTCCTAACCAAGTGACATCAAATGAACCCCTTTTCACTCCTATTTCTCCACTGACAAGCCACTTGAGTTCCTTCTAATACAAAATCGGGGACCTAAAAAATGGGGACATGACCATAGACAATTAATTTAAGAGTTTGGGGAGCTGAAATACAAGTTACAGAATGTACATATAATAGGGTTTCCACATCAATTTGATTAAAGGGAGGACTATTATCATCTATATGGGGAATTCATTCTAGAGGAGAAGCATCACGATCATCTTCAGAAATGTGCTTAGTTGAAATGGCCACAAAAATTTATTCTCCTTA
Source organism: Picea sitchensis (assembly GCA_010110895.2). Classification (NCBI taxonomy): domain Eukaryota; kingdom Viridiplantae; phylum Streptophyta; class Pinopsida; order Pinales; family Pinaceae; genus Picea; species Picea sitchensis. Next base: position 58,025 of record SNQJ01S0059819.1, on the reverse strand, counting down.
TGTTTCTTCCCCAGAAAGTATTTTTCATCACAATTGTAGAAAAGGAATTTAAGTTGTAATTCAACCATTTTCCACCCTTGTTGACTTTTGGACCTTGAGAGGAGGAGAGGGAAGAGCGGGATTGGTGGGGTGAGAACAGGGAATAAAGGATGGACTTTTTATTTGAGTAGTATTCTCCTATTGTTATTCATTGGCTCTGTTATCGCCATAATAATTTTTCAGATAGGATCCAAGTCTCGAAAATTTAGCGAAGAGATACATCATTGTGGAAGCGTGATAGTTTGGAGGATAAGGTCACATATGGCGGCATCTGGGAAAATATAGAGGAAGTGCAAAAGGTAGGACTCGGTAGACCGTAGATATTGAAGCGGCCCAGATCAACGACCCAGACCCATATCGGGTGGTGAAATAGCACGAGAGATAATTTTTTGAAGGTGGGCTGGGGAAACTACCATGGTTTTATTCATGGACATGTGGCACCTTCAGAGGAACATCGAGGTGAAAAGTGGTCTACCCAAAACCGTTCTTTCCAATCCCCGATATCGAAAGATGGCAGGACTCGGAAGATGGTAGATCTTGGAACGACCTAGATCGATGACCAAGACACATATTAGGCATTGAAGTAGCATGAAGGATACATTTTTGAAGGTGGGCTGGGGAAAATACTGTGGTTTCATTTGTGGATGTGTGGTGCCCTCAAAGGCACATCAAGGCGAAAAAATCCGTCTACCCAAAACCGTTTTCTCCAATCCTTGATATGGAAAAACACTTATAAAAGGAGGGTCCCAGATTCATTATTTAATAATATTTCAAAGCACTCAAACGTTTGAAAAGTGTTGAAAACCATCCATTCGAAATTAAAGCTCAAAAGTGAACCATTTTTTCACACCTTCCATCGAGTTACAGGTATTTTCATCATGGTCGCTAACCCTGTTATTTTATCTGTAACTGAGCAAGACCTCACCTCTAGAGAAGAATCCCTAATAGACACAGAATCAGATGTTTTTGATACAAAAATAATAGTCTCACCCATTTCCATGTCTATATCGAATTTTTTGGACAGTGGCGGAAAGTGGATACCCTTCCTCGAAGCGGCCCAAGCATTCATTACCCCTTACGTCGTAGAAACCGTTTTTCCTTTCCCTGAGTTCGTAAGCTAGTGTGCGAAGCAGTATTCGCAGGTAGAAAAGGTCATTTTGAATAAGGTAGGGTCAAAGGTTTTATTCAAAATAGATAGTCTATCACTTCGACACACCCTCCATATACCGGAGTCTTCATCCATAGTGTCAGATCCCTTAAAGGAAGAGAAAATGATCACAGTCTACAGAGAATTCTCCTCAGAAGTAAAAACCCTGTTTCTACAAACCATTGTCAAACCTGAACGCCATTCTGAAATTCTTTCGTTACCTCTCAATGTAAATGTTATGATTATTAAGGTCTAGTGGGCTTGTTCATTGTTTAGTCAAATTTTAGGGTTGCATAACAACAAGTTTGTAGTAGAAGTCATGTTGGGTTTCCTGTTGACCTTTTTTATGTCAGAGTCTAGTTAGTCATGTTGGAGTTACTTCACACACACCTAGGATTTATTTTTCCTAAGTTTATTCCTTTTTTATTAGTCATAATTATTCATTATCCAGTCTCTTATATTTTAGGGAAGAATATTCCACTTGAAGAATATTCTCTTCCAGTTGACACTTCAGTTTGACTAGTTGAGTTGAGTTTAGATGTTGCATTGGGATCATCACCATGCTAATTTGACCTTTCCTTGGTATCATCACCATAATGGTGCATTAGCCTTGATTCCCTAAGTTAACTCCTCACTACTCTCTGTTTAGTCAGTTAACTGAAGACTAATTGACTAGTTAACTCAACTAGGTGGTAGTTCACTCCCGTAACTACCTGAGAGACTAGACTAGGTGGCCGTTTACTCCCGTAAATTATAGTGTGTGTCTAGATCACTCTATACCACCACTATGGCTCATTAGTTACTCAATTATCCTATATCTATTGTAAATTATTCACTCTTTTAGTGTGGAATACAGTTAATGAGAATTCTTCCATTCTTTCTCTCTTGCTTCTTCTTTCTCAATTTCTCTATGCAAATGTGTGTGGTATTTTCTAGCTATATCTATTTTGTGTAGGTAAAACACATTTACAATTCGGTTTGTATCCGTTTCGACAGGTTCATAGCTGATAATATGCATCAACAACTGGTAAATTTCAATTCATTGAGACACATTAGATACTACATGCACTTGCTGAGAATGTTCCTAGAATCGAACAAGACCGAATTACCTAAAACCACATTCATCTCGACTGAATGTAAAAGGATCACCATGCTTATCTTCATAAATAATATCATTTCTAGGGTGCACATTATTATCTTCGGCATGGACCTGCCAAGGGTTCTAGAAGAAATGAAAATATTTTTATAACAAAATCCAGAGAGTAGGGTGGGAGATTAGATGTTGTTCATAATATCTACTTTGATTTGGGTATATGGCTATCAAGAAGGACCTTACCTTTTACCAATATTTTTGAATCCTAGAATATTTTCCTTAGATTTCATTAGACAAAGGATCATTTCAGAGAAAGAGCATTTTCTGAAAGCGCACAAGGCATCTAAATTGAAATTTCCTTTCATGGTAGGACCCTTTGTGGTAAAGAATAATTCCTATTTATCTCAGATCCAATACAAAGGGAGTGAATTCAGGTTTACACAGTTACAAGGGAGGAAGTATGAACTGCATCAGATCATATCAAAGAGAATATTGATAAGCAGACAGGGCCCCTACAAGCATAAGCATGTTGAAGGATTTGTTAAGCTAGCTAATCTAGAAACCTGTGCAGATATGGAAGTCACTTTTCAACATGATCAGAAAAAACAGATGGAGTCATCCCCTCAGAAGAACCCAACACAAAACAAATCCCCTAGGTTGGTTGTCAAATCTCCAAAAATGAGTGTTTATAATAAAAGGATCAATTCAGAGGCACTGGGTGCCAGTAGTCGACAAACTATTCTCAAGAAAATGAAAATTACACCATCCTCTCAAGTGGTGGACTTGGAAGAAGAAGAACCTGAAAAGAAAATGAGTATGGAAATGGTGGAAGGTTCAACCAAGAATGAAGAGGCTGGTACAGGAAGCAAGCCACAAAGTGAAAGCATCTCAAGGGTTTTTAGCAGCAAGAAGCATACATTTAGAAAGAAACCTGGGGAAGTCTATCAATCCAAAGAGGACTTAATGAACCAGTATGTTGTAAAGTTAAGTATGGCCAATAGTGAAATAAGAGACTTGTTGCCTGAAGTAGAGAAAATCTCCCAGCATAAGGCTTCCTTGTTCTCAGTCAGGGATGTGGAAAGAAAGATGTTTAATAGAGCAATAGTAGATGATGATAAAGTGTCTGAAATCAGGATGGATTATGAGGATACTGGTGCCCCTTACAAAGTAAAGTTTCACATGAAGTCCAGTGACATGCTATATTCAGACTACCTAAGTTTGAGTCTGAAATTTTCAATATTGACAACACATGCACTAAAATTATATGGCCAATTGAAACAGGAAAAAGCATCTAGCAAATCCTGGCAGACACAGGTCAAAATATTGGAATCTAAAGGCCCTCAAGGGATAAAGGATTATTTATATGAGATAGATAAGATGATACAAATCCTAAATAATAATATGAAGATGTCCTCCACAAAACATCCACAAATAACAGAACTAGCAGAACTAGCAGCCCTAGAGCAATAAAAAGAGACATTCAGACAAGAAGCACTAAATTACAAAGATAAAGTGTTGCAGCTGGAAAAAGAGAAAGAAAATTGGTTACAGGGAAAATTAGAAACATCTGATATGGTTATCATTGTACCTGCTAATACAGAAGCTAGATCAAGCACTGATGGATTGGTTCAAGCTATGTCCCAAGTGAGTTTACAGACACAGGAAATCAAAATCTTTAAGGAGGCCTTAGAAAAGATGAAACAAGAGATGAAAATATGGCTCCACTCCAAAGAGAAAACCAAGATTTGCAAGAGAGGGTGAGCAAGATGAAAATGAGGTTAAAAGGTAAAACACGGTTACAAGAAGCTAAACATGTGATCTGGGATGTGTAGTGACTTGTAAATAAAAATTTGATATAAATCATTTCAATTGTGCAAATAAATTAATCACTAGAACATATAAATTATTGAGCTAAACATAATAGCTTATGGACAGCCTCATAACACATCATATTCCCCAAATTTCATAAAACAAATACATAAATTAAAATACCTGGGTCTGATGCTAACCCTCTGTTTTCCGCTTGTCTTGTTGACCTTCCTATTGCTGCCTTGCCCATATTGAATCCACAGACCAACTCTTCCCAAAACCAAGTATCCACCCTACCAACTAGGACAACTACCTAGCTCTAGGATACCATATGGATATCCTGCCCCCCATGCCCAAAACCCCCAGCAAATCGGTGCCCCCTATACTAACCCTTCCCGACTACAGAACTCAAACTCTCCTCTGTGCAATCCAAGAGAAACCTCCCAAAAATTCCCCGTAGAATGGTAATCCTCCTTTGTAAACCTCCTCCCCCCATATCCTCCTTCACCGCCTTCTTTTCATTTACTTCCTCCCTACACATTTATTACCTTATCCCCTTATAATTAATATCTGATCCCTTTATGTTCAATGTCTTATCCCTTTCCGTGTACGTAAGTCTTT